>CAUYQV010075996.1:0-19042 GCA_963574575.1 Galagoides demidoff | reverse complement strand
TGTCTTCCTATGAACTACCTGGGTGACATTTTTTCCATGTGGTTTTCTCCCTTTCTCTGTGTCTCTCTCTGTCTCCACACACACACATATGCACACACACATGATAACACATTTTTTACTGACTTTCCTGAGTGTACATTGTGGATATTACAAGCATTCTTGGTCAATATTAAGCATGCACCTTCCAAAATTAGATTTTCCCTCATAATCCCAGTACTATTTCAAACGGAAGCACATTATAGTAACCTAACAACATATTAAATATGTAATAGATATTCAAAATTCCATAATTCTAATATTGACTGGTTAATGCCAGAATTTCATTATGTTCTTTAATCTCTTTTACTTTAGATTAATTGTCCTGGTATATTTTTTATAATATTGAATTTTTTTAAATGATTCTAGGCCTTGGTGTGGGTGCATGTGTATGTCTATTGCTTCTTATATTCTGAATTTTCTAATTATCTCCTCACAGCTAGACTTAGGCTAAAAATTGTTAGGAATGTTTCACATGTGATGTCATGTCCTTATTATTCAAAACAGAAGGCAGATAAGGTCAGGTTATCTTATTACTGTTTAAGCTAAATTTGATCACTTGCTTAAGGAAGTAATCTGCAATCTTTTTTTTTTTTTTTTTTTTGAGACAGAGCCTCAAGCTATGCTCCTGGGTAAAGTGCTGTGACATCACAGCTCACAGCAACCTCCAACTCCTGGTCCCAAGCGAGTCTCCTGCCTCAGCCTCCCAAGTAGCTGGGACCACAGGCGCCCGCCACAACGCCCGGCCATTTTTTGGTTGCAGCCATCATTGTTGTTTGGCAGGCCCCGGCTGGGGATTTGAACCCGCCACCTTAGGTGTATGTGGCTAGCGCCTTAGCCGATTGAGCCATAGGCGTCAAGCCAGAAAATGTATTTTTTAATGAAATGTAGCTGAAATATTGCTTTCAGAGTATTTAATATTCTAAGATATCAGGTTGGACAATGCAGGCCAAGTTGTACCACCCCTAGATTAGATTATCCATTAGATGTCATCAAATTCTGTGTAATTGATTATTTATCTGTGAAAGGCAGATGTGTGTGTGTATATGCATGTTTTTTTTGTTTTTTTGTATTTTAAATAAAGGTGACCATTTGCTCGCTCAGGCAAAAAGGCCAGTTACTTTATTTCTTCTTCTGTACAGCCAGGGACCACTCCTCTCTCATGGTGAGTGGCCGCAGATGTATATTTACTTCTAAATTTAGGATTTTAGGGTGGCACCTATGGCTCAAGTGGCTAAGGTGCCAGCCACATAAACCAGAGCTGGCAGATTCGAATCTGGCCCAGGCCTGCCTAACAATGATACTACAACCAAAAAATAGCCAGGCATCGTGGCAGGCACCAGTAGTCCCAGCTGCTTGGGAGGCTGAGGCAAGAGACTCTCCTAAGCCCAAGAGCTGGAGGTTACTATGAGCTATGACACCATGGCACTCTACTGAAGGCAACAAAGTGAAACTCTTATCTCTTAAATAAATAAAAATAGAAAAACTGAGGCAAGAGGATCACTTAAGCCCAAGAGTTGGAGGTTGCTGTGAGTTATGATGCCACAGCACTCTACCCAGCACAACAGCTTGAGATTCTGTCTCAAAGAGAAAAAAAATAAATAAATAAAAATAAAATAAATAGGCTCGGCGCTCATAGCACAGTGATTACAGTGCCAGCCACATACACTGAGGCTGGCGGGTTTGAACCCGGCCTGGGTCAGCTAAACAATAACAATAATGACAACTGTAACAGAAAATAGCCCAATGTTGGCTCGGTGCCCATAGCTCAGTGAGTAGGGTGCCAGCCACATATACCAAGGCTTGTGGATTTGAGCCTGGCCCTGGCCTGCTAAACGGCAATGACAACTACAACCAAAAATTTCCCTGGGTGCCTGTACTTCCAGTTATTGGGAGGCTGAGGCAAGAGAATCGCTTAAACCCAAGAGTTTGAGTTTGCTGTGAACTGTGATTCCACAGCACTCTACCGAAGGTGACATAGTGAAACTCTGTCTCAAATAAATAAATTTAGGGTCTTAGTTATCTTTTCCCCCTTTTTACATAATAAAATCAAGGAAGAAAAAAACCTCTCATCTCCATCCTTCTCCTGTTTCACTTGCCAGAACAATTGGTGGTGATTAAGAAGCCACCCTACACATAATGTGGTTAAGTGGTCTAATGCCCCAGTTATCCAGTCAGTGACCGGCAGCGAGGTGGGGATTTGGTTAGTGGAATCAAACTGAAAAGGGTAATCTGATTAATCTCTTGCCATCTGAGGCTTTGGTGAAGATAGAGGCTATTGAGTCTGTTGAGTGGGGAGCAATTTTGTTGGGTAAGGTTTAATTCCAACAAACTGTAGGAATATGCTGCTTCCAAAAGGTCTCCTTTAGAACTACCCCCAACAGAGATGTGGGGTCAGAGTTCTATTTTTTTTTGCATATTACAAGAAAGTCAGAGATAGCTAGAATAGCTACAGAACAGACACATTTCCAGTCTGTTTGTTTATATCTTTTAGGGCTAACTTAATTTCTTTTAACATGAAGTTTTTTTTTATTTGTTTTGAGACATACTCTCACTCTGTTGCCCAGAGTAGAGTGCTGTACTGTCATAGTTCACAGCAACCTCAACCTCTTGCCTCAGCCTCCCAGTGGTTGGAACTACAGGTGCCAGCTACAATGCCCCACTACTTTTTTCTATTTTTAGTAGAGACAGGGTCTCGCTCTGGCTCAGGCTGGTCTCGAACTTGTGAGATCAGGCAATTTACCAGGCTCGGCCTCCCAAGTGCTGAGGATTACATGCATGAGCCACCTAGGCCTGGCTTCCATGAAGTTTTATAGCTAGAAGGGTCAGGGGTCTGAATTTCTAGTGTGGTGCCTACCATAGGGTACCATATTTCTTTTTTTTTTTTTTTTTTTGAGACAGAGCCTCAAGCTGTCCCCGTGAATAGAGTGCTGTGGCATAGCTCACAGCAACCTCCAACTCCTGGGCTCAAGGGAGTCTCCTGCCTCCGCCTCCCAAGTTGCTGAGACCACAGGCACCCACAACGCCTGGCTAGGTTGCAGCCATCATTGTTGTTTGGCGGGCCTGGGCTGGGGATTCGAACCCGCCACCTTAGGTGTATGTGGCTGGCACCTTAGCCACTTGAGCCACAGGCACTGAGCCAGGGTACCATATTTCTCTGCACCTGCATGTAGAGAAAGAACCATTTTGTTCTAAATGCTGGAATCCAATGGCTATGTTAATTAGACAGCATAGAACTATGTAAAGTGTGAAGAAGTTACCTTGACCTTGGTTCCTTTTTCAACCCCTTCTCATCCTGCCCCTGCTCTTCCTCTTCTGGTATCCCCTTTTCTGGTGTCTCTCAGTCACAGAGCAGTTACACAGTGATATTTCCACCTCTTAGCCACCCAGCCTTCTAGACGTGGGGGCCTCTGTTAAACACTCTAGAACAATGCCCTTTGTTCTTACCTGTGGCCTGGGATTGGTGCAAAGGTTCCTAAAACAGAAGGCCATTGGTTCTCTTTGGTTCACCTGCTCATATGCTGCCACCTAGTGGTTTCTTCTTCTTTAGCACCCTATGTAAAGTGGAAGGGACATTACCAATGCTTCTATCTATATTGCCTTTTACGTTGCTTGTTTCTTTTTCCTGAGTCAGAAAATCTGGAAATGAATAGTTTCTTTTAAACTTGGAATCCACTGACATCCCTGTTTGCTCCCTGATTTCCCTCTTGTGGTGATATGAAGGCCTGACTCTGCAGCTACAGAGGGCTGTGGTCATTACAGAGAGCAAGGCTACTGCCAATCCAGGACTGCTATGAAAAGGTGTTTTTATAGCTGCTCAGTTGCTTATCTTTGAAATTTCTCAGTCAGGTAGTAATAACAGCTAACCATTATTGAGCAGTCACTACATGCCAGGCATTGTTCTAAATATGTTATAATTGTTAAATTCTTTTTGTTGTTGTTGTTGAGACAGAGTCTGACCTTATGCCCTGAGCATAGTACAATGGTGTCATAGCTCACTGCAACCTCAGAATCCGGCTGTGGGCATCCCGCTGCCTGAGCCACTGGAAGCCACTGGCATTACAGGCCCTTGTTGTGGTGCCCGGCTGGTTTTTGTTTTTTTTTTTTAATGAGTCAGGGTCTTACTCTCACTCAGGCAAGTCTTGAACTCCTGAGCTCAAGCAATTCTCTCTTTGTAGCCTCCCACAGTGCTGGGATGACAGACGTGAGCCACCTCGCCCAGCTATACTTGTTAAATTCTTTAACCTCTCTAGTTACCTAATGACCTAATGAAATAGAGTATACTTCTAAAATGAGGAAACTGAGGCATAAAATGTCCAAAAAGAGAATACAGGGAACAGGGAACTGGGATTTATTCTAAGGCCGCCTGGTTGCAGATCTTTTATACACATACAAATTTTATATAATATATAAAATATATAGTGATCTTAAAGAGCTAACAGCAGATGTTATATGTATTTTTTTCTTTTCTATTTTTAGTAGAGACAGAGTCTCACTCTTTCTCAGGCTGGTCTTGAACTCCTGAGCTCAAGGGATCCTCCTGCCTCAGCCTCCCAAGTGCTCAGATTACAGGCATGAGCCAATCATGCCTGGCCATTATATTCTTAATCATTATGTTTAGCTGTATTTTCAATGCACAAGTAGCCTGAGTGCTGGGTATAAACTACCAGAAAGAAAACAGAAAGCCCTGTATCCATACTCAAACCCTCCTCAAAGTACTTTCTCAGCAACTACCTGGGACTTGTAGTGCAGGACACAGAGGGTTGTTGAGTAACCCGAGGCCTGAAGAGGAACTTTCTAATGTGTTGACTCCAAGGCCTGGCTTCGGGTTCTGTCTCATTTCAGAGATTTAATACATAAGAAAAAATAACCAAGTAGCCAACAAAAGGAAGACTGAGAAGCCTACCAGAAACCAGCAGACCTAGGTTCCAGAGACGGATTCTTTCCTGAAAGACAATTGGAAGTGTCCTTCTTTGGGCTTTCATTTTCTCTCTGGTTGCTCCTTCCCAACTGAAGGTGGTAAGAATGCCCAGAGCTGGCATTGTGATACCATTACAGAAAGGAATTCAACAACGTCACACATGGCAAGGAACCAAATCTGAAGTTTATTTGTGCATTTCAAACCAGCCAGAACAACAAAAAACTTCCTCCTCCTAAGGTTTCCTTCTCTTTCACCTTCCTTGTGAAAAACCCATGGAAAAGGCATTTGTGGATATGTAGACATGTTTAGAGTTGGGGATGGGCTATGACTAGGCAGGTTTAGTAACAGGTTTGATGAATAAGTCTCTTCCCACCTCTCTTTTCAGTGGTTCACAGTCACTACCTGGGTCTCTTCAGTAAAGGGGTTGTCCATTGGGATAGTGGAGAGGTAGGGTAGGAAGTAGGAGCTCTTGGTGAACAGTTTCTTTATGAAGGCAGCATTGAGAAAAGGATATATTTCCTAAAGGAGGAAAAATAAATGGATTTGAGTTCATTTTATCCTATTCTAGTCTATTTATTTTTTTGAGAGTCTCACTCTGTTGCCTAAGCTAGCGGGTAATGGCATCATCATAGCTTACTCCAATGCCTAGACTCAAAAGGTCTGCCTGCAGCTCGGTGCCCAAAGCCCAGTGGTTAGGGCATTGGCCGTATACATTGGGGCTGGTGTGTTCAAACCCAGCCTGGGCCTGCTAAACAACGACAACTACAACAAAAAAATAGCCGGGTGTTGTGGCAGGCGCTTATAGTCCCAGCTACTTGGGAGGCTGAGGCAAGAGAATCGCTTAAGCCCAAAAATTTGAGGTTGCTGTGAGCTGTGACACCACAGCGTTCTACTGAGGGCAGCATAGTGAGACTCTGTCTCAAAAAAAAAATTTTTTTTTAGAATGTATCCTTTGACAGCTTCCCTTTCTTTCTTTACTATTGCATAGTATTCAATTCAATGAATGTACTATAGTTATCTGACTAGTTGTTTATTGAACATTTAGTTCACTTCTAGTCATTTGCAATTACAAAATGAATATTATGGGCATATATCATTTTGCATATGTGCAAGTTACAAGATAAATTCCTAGAAGTGGAATTGTTGAGTCAAAGAGAATGAGATAAACAATGTTAAATATATGACCAAGTGAAATAGGGTGAATTTGTTTAGGTTTGACAAAAAAGTTCTAGCCTTTCGGCATTTATGGACAGGAAACAGAGTCCTCATCATCAAACCTTAAGTGACTGGCCCAAGCTGGAGCTTTATAGTTGTAAAACAGCATTGGAGAGTAAGCTCTATTCTTATGTATTTTGCTAAATGAATTCACTCAGTAGGTGCTGCCCACTAAAGTAAGTCCTGGCCTGGAAGACTACAAGGACAGTTTGTATCACCGTCACACAGATGGCCTTCACTCCCAACAATAAAGAGCTACTCCTATTTCAGGCCAGAAGATGGAGCTGGTGACATCATGCTAGTCTTGGGAGCCTAAACAAAATCTACTCTGCCTCAAAGTGGCTCCCACTGGTACCTCACCCAAACTATGCAATGACTCCCACTGTTTTATTTATTTTTATTTTATTTTATTTTTTTTTAGGCGGAGTCTCACTATGTCCCCCTTGGTAGAGTGCTATGGTGTCACAGCTCACAGCAGCCTCAAACTCTTGGGATTAAGCAATTCTCTTGCCTCAGCCTCCCAGGTAACTGGGAATACAGGCGCTGGCTGCAGTGCCTAGCTATCTTTCTTTCTTTTTTTTTTTTTTTTTGTGACGGAGCCTCAAGCTATCCCCCTGGGTAGAGTGCCATGGCATCACAGCTCATAGCAACCTCCAACTCCTGGGCTCAAGGGAGTCTCCCGCCTCCACCTCCCAAGTAGCTGGGACTTCAGGTGCCTGCCACAACGCCAGGCCATTTTTTGGTTGCAGCCATCATTGTTGTCTGGTGGGCCCCGGCTGGGGATTTGAACCCACCACCTCAGGTGTACATGGCTGGCGCCTTAGCTGATTGAGCCACAGGCGCCGAGCCCCAGCTATCTTTTGGTTGCAATTGTCATTGTTGTTCAGCAGGCCCAGGCCAGGCTCAAACCCACCAATCTTGGTGTATGTGGTCTGCGCCCTACTCACTGAGCTACGTGAGCCACCTCCCACTGTTTAAAACACTCTGTGCCTAGGCTCAGTGGTTAGGATGCCAGCCAGATACATCAAGGCTAGTGGGTTAGAACCTGGCCCAAGTCTGCTAAACAACGACAACTACAACAAAAAAATAGCTAGGCGTTATGGCAGCTCCTGTAGTCCCAGCTTACTTAGGAGGCTGAGGCAGGAGAATTGCTTAAGCCCAAGAGTTTGAGGTTGCTACGAGCTATGACTCCATAGCACTCTACCGAGGGGGACCTAGTGAGACTCTGTCTCAAAAAAAAAAAAAAAGAAAGAAAGAAAAGAAACACACATACAATATGGTTCTTGCTCATAAATTGCAAACCATATATTTCTATACATATACACACACATATATATAAAAAGACAGATTCTTACTCTGTTGCTCCAGGCTAGAGTGGTGTGGCTTCAGCCTAGCTCACAGCAACCTCAAACTCCTGAGTTCAACTGAGGCTTTTGCCTCAGCCTCCTGAGTGCTAGGACTACACATGCCCACCACCATGCTGGGCCAAATGATATAATTTTTTTTTTTTTTTAGAGATAGGGTCTTGCTCTGTTGCCTAGCTAGAGTGCAGTGGTGCAGTCATAGCTCACTACAATCTCAAACAGCTAGACTAAAGCAATTGTCCTGCCTTAGCCTCCCAAATAGCCGAGACTACAATTGTGTGTCATCATGCCTAGCTAATTTTTAAATTTATTTTTTATACAGACAAGATTTTGCTATGTTGCTCAGACTAGTCTTAAACTCTGATATCATCATCATGATGACCCTACACCTCCAGCTCTTTGGCTTAAGTGATCTTCCTGTCTTAGCCTTCTGAGTGCTGGGACTGCAGGTGTGTGCCACCACCTTACTATATTCTTTTTTTTTTTTTTAGACAGAGTCTATGTTGCCCTTGGTAGAGTGCAATGGCATCACAGCTCACAGCAACCTCAAACTCGGGCTTAAGGGATTCTCTTGCCTCAGCCTTCTAAGTAGCTGGGGCTATAGGTGCCCACCACAACGCCCAGCTATTTTTTTGTTACAGTTGTCATTATTGTTTTAGCAGGCCTGGGCCAGGTTCTAACCCCCCAGCTCCAGCATATGTGGCTGGAGCCCTAACTGCTGAGCTATGGGCGCCATGCCCCAAACTACAGTCTTTTTTTTTTTTTTTTCAGTTTTGGCCAGGGCTGGGCTTGAACCCACCACCCCCAGTATATGGGGCCAGTGCCCTACTCCTTGAGCCACCCCCCCAAATATATTCTTTTTTTTTTTTTTTGAGACGGAGCCTCAAGCTATCCCCCTGGGTAGAGTGTTATGGCATCACAGCTCATAGTAACCTCCAACTCCTGGGCTCAAGCGAGTCTCCTGCCTCCGCCTCCCAAGTAACTGGGACCACAGGCGCCCGCCACAACGCCCAGCCATTTTTTGGTTGCAGCCATCATTGTTGTTTGGCGGGCCCAGGCTGGGGATTCGAACCCGCCACCTCAAGTGTACATGGCTGGCGCCTTAGCCGATTGAGCCACAGGCGCCGAGCCCACACCTTCATTTCTAGCTCCCTCCATATTCAGTTGTTACAGATTGCAAAAATGGACACCATGCGTCCACACACTCTGCCAAGTGGCTTTGCATCTTCTTTCATCAGGAGGTGACACTTATTCTTCCACTCTTTCTCTTAGGACCTGCCAGCCACCATGATCACATGCCTAGGTTCTAGTGCTGGAGGATGAGAGACCACATAGAACAGAGACAAGCCAAGGCCATCCTAGAGCAACCAGCGCTCCCCACACCTAACCTGCCAACCAGCTATAGGTGCAACTGTAAGACCAGGAGAAATGAAGCCCACTCCAAAATGCTGACCCACGAGATCATGAGTTAAATAAACAGCTGACCAGGGGAGATCACATTTAAGCTGCATCTTAAAAAACTGGCAGGACTTTGGGGGCAAATATAAAAAGCCTAAATGAATCTGGCTCCGTGTCCCAGCGGCAGGTAAACATAGGATAATGAAACCATCTCTTCCTCTCATCTCAGAAGCAAGACTGGGCCACCATGAGGACCTGATTAGGAAAGGAGGCTGCTACACTGTGCCCTGTCCCTTGTCTAGAACCTGCACATCACAGCAGGAGCTGGGGAAGTCTTAACACCCAGTGGAGTAAAGAGCTGAGCCCAGAGGACACCCACCTTCACTGTAGCCATTGCCTGGGTTCCGACCATTGGAGTAGTAGAAGCCATTGTAGAAGGGCAGTCCAGAGATGCCGGGCAACAGGAACAACAGGACCAGGAGCAGCAGGCCCATTTTGACATGCATGGCCATAGTGCCAGGGTGTCGTGGGCAAGGGTGGGACGGGGCAAAAACTGAGAAGAGGAAAAAAACAAGGCCATTAGAGAAGCCCCGCTGTGGGGGCCCAGACCCCTCTGTTCCAGGCCCGACTCGCTCACTCGCTTGATAGTGCATGGAGCATCTTGCCCATGCCAGACACTGTTCCCAGAGCCATGAAAACAGCAGAAAAGCTCCCTGTCCTCAGGGGGCTGTACCCCACAGCCAAGATGGGCCATAATCTCACAGACAAGTCCTAAGAGGAATTAGTGGGCAGCAATAATGGAGAAAATTAAGCAGAACAATATGATGGTATCAACATTTTTCAAGCTGCAGGTTTGAATTTGAAAGGTGAACAGCATTTTTTAATTAATTCTAGGCTGGACTAGAATAGAAAATGTCAGGGCACCCTGCATGTTTAGTGATGGTGAGTCCTACACTGCAAAATTTTTGTTTCAGTCCCAAAATGTTTGTGGGGTGGAAGGTAGGGGGTCACAATGTGAAATTTACTTCTTATTCTGGGTCAAGGTCAAAAAGAATTTTTTTTTTCGTCCAGGGCTGGGTTTGAACCTGGTGCTCTACTCCTTTGAGCCACAGGCACCGCCCCAGAAAGAATTTTTTAACTCCATGCAAGAGCACATCTAGTGGGGAGTGGCTATTCCAGTTTGGGTACTCAAAATCGGCAGCTAACCCATGAACTGTAGTTTGTTTTTAATTTTTTAATATTATATTAAAATATTATGTCTTGAATACTCAGTTTTTGGCAAACCCCCTTCTTCTCCTACTTTCACATCCAAAGCTAATGCCTCACTCAACTCACCCTGGTCCCTTCTAACCTGCCATTTACTGAGTGCTCTCAATAATCAAAAGAGTGGGTCACTCCTTGCAGGAGCTCAGTCCAGGGCAGAGGCACTGTCATGGGCAGTCATAATACTATGTGGTGAGTATAAAGCTAGAGTACAGAAAAAGAGTGTGGACAAAAGACTGAAGATGCAGGTGTTTATTAGGTAGAAGAGGACTAACAGGTGTCCTCAGCATGGGGCACAGCCACTGCAAAGGTGCAGAGGCCAGCAAAAGCACATGGGGCTGGGCACATGCTGGATGTCCTCCATTTGTCCCCCACAAACCCTCCATTTGTGCCCTTCTCTGTTGTGCATTCTTCCCTGTGGGTCACCTGTCCCAAGCCCCCTGGTCCTCTGCCAGTGGGAGGCACCCACAGAAGATGGGCAGAGGGAAGCCACAGAAATCAGGGTGTCTCCTCCCAGCTCCCTTCCCCTCCAGTGCTTCTGTCGTGGCATCTGCAATTACTCGTCTCTGTATCCCCAACCTCCTTGTGCAGTCCTTCACCCTAATCTCTAGAAGTCATCCCTTCACTACAGTGTCTTTATTGGAACCAGCTGGGCTGAATTCTCCTTACTGCTATGTGGGAGAAGAGGTGAGTGGCTCACCAGGGCTAGTGTCTAGATGCCTTGAGTGTCAGGCCCAGAAGCCAGTCCCTTGTCCCAAAGGTCCTGGGGTGCCAGTGATGGCTTCAAGCAGAGAAGTCATAGAATTAGGCTTACATCTTTAAAACTTCCCTCTAGGGGCTGAGTGGAAGATATAGACCTGAGGGTAACAAGACCAGAGGGATAGCAGGCAAATATAACTATGATTATCACATAACAGTATGGAAGAATGCTTAGGGTGTAATTTAAAACAGACAAAGCAGAATACACAACTGCCACTCTGCTAAGATTGCAAGTGTGTGGTCTTAGGAAAGCCTGTGTACAGGATCCAGAAGGGGAGGGAAGACCATAAAGAAAGAGGGAGGAAAGGAAGAAAGGAAGGAAGGAGAAAGAAAAACAAAACACTGCCTACAACGGTATAGTTAGGAGCTCTTGCTGGAGGAGAGGGAACAGACATGGAAGAAGCTGAGAGGTAGAATCCGCCATTCTCTTCAACATCATTGCAGAAATCCTGAGGTCCTGACTTGCCATCTGTGCTGTGCCCTGCAGGCAGAACCCAACCCCCTCTGAAGCTTCACTTCTTGTCCAAGAGGAATTCTCCTTTTGACACCCATAAGTTCTCTTGGTGATGTGGAAGGGGGCAGCATAAGTAGAACTAGGAAACCCGGTACAGAGTCTGGGAACTGGAAGTTCCAAGTTCAAATCTTGTCTATGATTCTGGGCAAGTTTCCTCAGTTGTGAAATGGAGATCATAAAACTCATGATGGCATAAAACTCATAAAACGCCTGTGGCTCAAAGGAGGGTGCCAGCCCCATATGCCGGAGTTGGCAGGTTCAAAAACCCAGCCCTGGCCAAAAAAAAAAAAAAAAAAAAAACTCATGGGGGCATATTTCTCACCAACATATTCTAGTTTTCCCCTATGACAATACAGTTCTATAAGTACATGATGAAGGCTATATTGCCAACCCTCCCCTTCTAGCTAGGAAAGCCATATGACTCCATTCTGGCCAATAGCAGCAAACAGAAATAATATGTGCCATGCCCAGGTCTTGCAGTTAATACAAGTAAGGATGCCTTCTCTGGTACTCTTTCCTCAAACCTGCTGGCAACCACAGTAGCCAGCCTAGACTCAGAGATGGAAACCAGGGATTGATAGCAAAGCTTCCCGTTAGCCCAGGGCCTCCTACACCTGCACTGTCCCATGAGAAAGAAACATTGTCCTGGCCAGGTGTGGTGGCTCACACCTGTAATCCTAGCACTCTGGGAGGCCAAGGCTGGTAGATCGCCTAAGCTCAGGAGTTTGAGACCAACCTGAGCAAAAGTGATATTCCATTTCTACTAAAATAGAAAAATTAGCCTAGGTTGTGGTGGACGCCTGTGGTCCCAGCAACTCTGGAAGCTGAGGCAAGAAGATCTCTTGAGCCCAAGAGTTTGAGGTTGCTGTGAGGTATGATCCCATGGCACTCTACCTAAGGTGAGAGAGTGAGAGAGAGAAGAAAGGAAGGAGAGAAAGAGAGACAAGGAAAAAAAGAAAAAGAAAGATTGTCCTACAATATTTAAGCCATCACGTTTTGAGCTTCTTTTGAAAATAGTTTACCCTCCCTTGGCACTCTCTTCACAGAGTTGCTATGACTTCAGTGAGCACTTACGATCTCATTCAATCCTTACCACAAGCCCTAGAGCTGGGACCTATTAATATCCACATTTTGCAGGTAGGAAAACCAAAGCACAGAGAATTGAGTAAAATGCCTAAGTTCATCCAGCTAGGAAGTGGCAGAGCTAGGATTTGAACCCATTCCCGCTCCAAAACCCGGAACCACAATGCCAAATCCAGGCAGGTGCCTGTGTAGAGCAGGCAGCTCAGTGCCCCTCACAGAGCAAATCCATGTAGGAGCTGGTTTCCCTACCATTTCTTCTGGCTGTACATGTGGAACCAGGAGGAAAGTAGAACAAGGACTCATCAATGTTGATGTTGAGCTGTAGGTCCCAGAGTCTACCTGGTGGATGCTACCCCCTCTGCACTCCCACAAGAGTCACATCCTCACCGGCCATCGGTGAGTCCAAGTCCCCTCTGAACCAGCAGAGGGCGGCTACCCACTACCCCCACCAGCGTGGCTCTGAGGAATTGGCCATCAAAGCCCCCAGTTTAGACTGGGCTTTCCAGGCACCTCTGAAGCCCATAGCCCCGAAAAGTGAAAGGGGAGGTGCTTCCTACCAGCATTCCCAGCCCTCTGGCCCTGGTAGAGTCGTGTAAGACCGGCAAGGACGCCTCCCAATCGCCGCCTCTTGCTGCTGGCTCCCCAGGGTCAGCACTGGCCATGTGGTCCAGATCAGGTCACTCAGAGAGGTCGTGCAGGTTGGGTTCAACTGCCCCGCGCTGTTTCCTCCCTAGAGGCTCAAGAACCTAAAATTCCTCCCTAACCCATCTCTCACCCAGGGCTATCCGCCCTCCCTACCCCGATGCCCCCTAAAGCAGAAATCCCAGTGAACTGAGGCACTGTGTTTGACCCAGACAGCCAGAGCAGCCCGACAGCCCCAGTGCACAAGTCCGCCCGCCCGGCTGCCCCACAGGTGGTCCCCAGCCCCTCCCAGGGTTTCCGCGACAGGAGTGTCCAACGGATGTCCCAGGGCAGAGCCTGGCGCGCCAGCGCAGTGCTGGAGGCAACAAGACCAGGATGAGACCAGTCGGGAAGAAACCCAGTGGTATCCGGCGGGAAGCCAACTGGAACCCCAGCGGTGGTCTCGGGGCCACAGCGTTCTCCCGGGCTTTTGCCCTCCAAGAACCCACATCTGCAGCAATTGTGCCAGCGATTACTACCAAGCTCAGCCTAGCCCGCAGTGCCCAGCTCACTCTTCCTGCCCCCTTCTCCCGAGTCTGCCAGGGAGGAGTGGGAACCGGGAGGAGACCCAAAGCAGGGCCCAGGAGCCCAGAGACCCCGGAGCCACGTACCGTCCCCAGGCAGCTCCTCGACGGCTGGAGCGCTCAGGGCTGGTCCTGGTCCGTGACGACGGGCGAACTTAGGGCTCTTGAATGGCCTAGAAGGAAGCGGCAGCGAAGAAACCCCCTTGCTCCCGCCGGACCAGCCCCTTAAAGGAACACGCTCCCCTTTCCCTCTCAGGGGCTGGGCAGGAGTCGCTGCTGCCAGCTTGGGACCGCCTCCAAACAGCCCGGGGATGCTGGCTGGCCTATGATGGGAGTGTCCAGGAATTGAGGTTGTCACATCTTGGGGGAGATGAATGGGGAGTAGGGCCAGAAAGAGGAGCCCTGGTGGGGAGGGTCCCTTAGAAAAACCAGTTCACGGCTCGGCGCCTGTGGCTCAAGCCGCATACACCGGCGCCTGTGCCAGCCACATACACTCAAGGTGGCGGGTTCGAATCCCCAGCCCGGGCCTGCCAAACAACGATGGCTGCAACCAAAAAATGGCCGGGCGTTGTGGCGGGCGCCTGTAGTCCCAGCTACTTGGGAGGCGGAGGCAGGAGACTCGCTTGAGCCTAGGAGTTGGAGGTTGTTATGAGCTGTGATGCCATGGCACTCTACCCAGGGGGACAGCTTGAGGCTCCGTCTCAAAAAAAAAAGAAAAGAAAAGAAAAGAAAAACTAGTTCACAAAAAAACAGTGCTGGGGCAAGCCCCTCTTCAGCACTCTGCAAGTGGGCTACGGCTCCCCCACCTCTGAAATAGGGAAGTTCTGTATGCCCTTCTCTTCCCCATAGAAAGGAAAGGATGCTGACATCCTCTTGCCCCTGAGCTTGGCATCATGAAATTGCCAGCCAGATTCTTAACTCAGTGTCAGGCAGATAGCAGATAAGCTGCGCCTGGTAGGTGGAGTTTGACTGAGTGGCTCAGAGCCGGGAGCGAAGGCACGAATGAGAGGCTCCCAGAAGCCTGTAGGGGCAATTAGGCTTCTGAATGGTCTCCTCCCCCCCCCCCCCACCATCCCCCAGGGGTGAGGCCCTCCCATAGGAATCCTGACATTCACAACACAGCCATCCAGGCAGCCAGCTCTCAGGATGCCTCTGTTTGCACAGGGTGTTTTCTTTCCCACCCGTGCACCCCCCAGTCCAGGCCAATGCGGGGGCCCTGGCCTGGATGGCCCTGTTTTCTCAGGAGAAAAAACTAAGATCTTTCAGCTTTGGCTGGGGGAAGGGTCAGGGAGGCACATTGCTCAGAATCTCTTCCTAAACATGCTTCAAGATTGCCCAGGGGACAGTGCCTGTGCCCATTACACACAGCTGGGAGCAAATAAGAGCAGGAATAAATGTGGTAAAGGGGTAAACTGAGCCCGAACTACTTGATGGGCAAAGAGGAGCCAAGAGAGTTCCTCTGCAGGAAAGAGACATGTCTGACTACCAAGTACAGGATGGACTGGAGGGGAAGTCAACAGGACACAGGTGACAATTAGAAAACTCTCCCAAGCTCATCAATGATGGCCAATGTTTCAGAGGCCTCTGATGAGCTAGGCTTTGCACCAATGCCTCTGTGCATTCTCTCCATTAGTCCCCACAAGGCCATAGCCTCTTATTATTATTTCCATTTTACAGATGAACTAAGGTCCAGAGGGAGGGATTAAGTAAATTGCCCATCACTCAGAGCAGAGAACCCAGGCTGTCTGACTTGAGGCTTTGAGCTCCTATTCACTCCATCATATTTAAGGAAGAGGAGGGGAAGGGTCAACAGATCCAAGTGTGGGGTGATAGGTACAGAGCAGGGAGGGTCAGTTGAGCAGGTGGAATCTCAACGCTGGCTCTCTGAACTTCCAGTCAGGAAGAGAAGCGTAAATTCATGGTGGTGATGGTAAAAAAGCTGTGGATGTGGAGACAGCCCAGGGAGAGGAGCCCAGCAGGAGAGGGAAAGGAGTGAGGGGACTCCACTCCAGGGTCCCAGAAGGGTAACCTTCAGAAGACAGTGGCCAACCACCCAAGGCTATAAGATGAGAAAGGACTGAGTGGTGGTTTAGGCAAGTCCAGAGTTACCTCAGGTCTCCTACTGGGCCAGGTGGGGAGCTAGTGACCACAGTCCACCAGCCTCCACAGCCAGTCAGCCACAGGAAATACTCAAGGTGTGACCAACTGGGCAAGTTGGCAGATAGGAATGAAGTTCATGGTTTTCCCTACTGTGAGTAGAATTCTTGGGTCAGACTAGTCACTGGGGAGCAGAAACATCCCAGAGCAGAGAAGCCAGGAAAGATGTGTTTCTCTCTCTCTCTCTGTCTCTGCAAGTCTCTGGGGGAAACCAGAACAGGGGCTAGGGTAGGAAATGCATCAGGGGAGAGTCAGAGGCCAGCAGCCACCCAGAAAGACTCCCCTCCACTCCCAGTCTGCAGCACCACAGGGGAGAGCTTAGAAACCGGAAGGAGAGGGCCAAGGGACTCCCTGGCATGCAAGTCCCACATCCCCAGTTCCTACAAAGGCCACAGCCTGGGCCTTTTATTCTGTCCCTGAACCCCTGGCAATGGTAGCTCTCAGGAAGGAGCCACTTCCAGACTAGTTCCCCTGATGTGGCTCCAGCAAAGCCACACCCTCCCCTTTGCAGCCACATATTCTGACCTCCTGCTACCCAGAAAAATTAATCTTAAACACTAGGGTGGATTCCCACATCCCCTTCCCAAGGAAGCAGTTCCTCCAGTCTGCCAGTCCTCTTCCCAAATGGCCTAGGCACTGGCCTACCCTGCCTCCCCACCACTTTTTGATGGAGCAGACCAAGATGGAACCCCTGGAGCTTTCCTCCAGCCCAGCACATGCCAGGGGCCTCCCAGGAACCAGTATGCCAGGAGGCCTCGTGCCCACATGGCAGAGCCCTGGCCCCTCCCCCATCCACACTGCAGCCCACCCCAAGACCTCCCACAGCTCTGAAAGCAGCCCAGGTTCCCTGGGTTTCTAATAGTTTCTCCAGCACGCCACTCCAGTTGCAGCAGGGAAAATGGAAATTCCCGAAAAGAAAAAACAGCAGTCCCAGCCTGGCCAGTCTAGCTGGCAGGACGGGGGCTAAGGCATTCTTGGAGACAGCCTGTGCCAGGAACCCACTGGGCCCCTCACTAGGCAGCAGCTAGAGCCCCAGGGCCAGACAGTTACAGAAGCAGAGGATGGAGGGGAGGAGGTGAAGTCAGGTTCCAAGGGTCCCCTCCAGTCCCCTCAACCCTCAGCAGTAGTCTCCCTCCTCCTGCTGTCTCATTGTAGGGAAGACAACACAAAGAATGCTGGGGCTCTGGGAGGGCTGAGAGTGGGGGTGGGAGAACAGCACCTGCTAAATCCCATTTCCACGCAGCAATGATGAGCCACAGCCAGGGTTCCCGTGAAGAATATAAATATATTTTAGAAGCTGCCTGTGCACTTCGGGGTGAAGAGCCAGCAGAGAGGGCACCACGCCAGCCAGTGTGCCCACCTCCTCCCTGACCTGCCTCCTACATCTCTCCACAGACCCACCCAGCCCCCTCCTGTCATGCTAGGCTCTAGGACAAGGGTCAAGAGAAGTCTCCAGGGAGATAAAGGAAGTGTCTCAGGGACCAGAGGGCAGTGGCAGGAGTGGCAGCAGCATGCTCTTATCTCCAGCCTGGTGTCTTGGGGCCTTCCTCACAGGAGTGGGAATGTGTGTGGGTGAGGGTCTGGGAAGGACACAGAGGCACCACCAGACTCAACCCAGAGCCTGGAATCAGGGGTCTGGAGGGTGCAGGGACCCCACATGCTCCTGTCCATCCCAGACCTACTCAATTCCTACAGTGCCAAAGAAAATGGACCACATGAGGGCTGGTGCCAGGGGCACATGGGAGGTGGAAGCTGATGATGAGGGAGGGAGGGATGATTGCCCTGTGGCGGTGCCTCTGCAACCCCTCCCTCTCCTCAGCCCCAGCACCACTACAATCAGGGAGGGCCAAAGGGGCAGCAGGCTCACAGAAGGCAGGAAACCCAGGGAGGGCAGGTGGCCTCAGTAGCCCTTCTGGCCACGTGGGCCAGGCCTGCCACTAACAGCCCAGCAGCTCCAAGCGCAGGGTGATGCGATTATGCCAGGCCACGGGCAGGATACGCACATAGCGAGCCAGGATGGGTGTCTCAAACACATTCTTCTTGTGAGAGTTGTTGTCTGAGTTGCCAGGGAAGATCTAAAAGCAGAGACAGTGTCAGGGGAGCCCCAGAGCCAGCCTCCCACCCCTCAAAGTGCCAGGCCAAAGTCCTCAGGAAGCAAGGACAGGATGGGAAAGGGAGGGCAGCAGTCCAGATGCCCACCTTGCTCTTGTCAGTCCTGGGATCCTTGTACTCAGTCCATGTCATGCCATCATTACTGTAGGCTACCTTATAGGATGCCACATACTGGATGCTGCCAAAGTCACGGGCCCCCTGGGTGATGATGCCTGTCACTTCCTTCTGGGAGCCCAGGTCGACCTACAGAAGAAAACCACCACATGTTTTTTGCTTGAACCCTCTCCAGGAAGGTGGAAAGACACAGGCACACTGGGGCATGAATTCTAGTTGCAGGAAAAGGTACTTTACATGGCTAAGCCTGTTCTTCAGCTATAAAATAAGCATAAATGATGCCACCTACTTTGCCACACATGCCATGAGGCTCCTCACTGTAGCAGACCTCGTATTTCAGGGTCTAGATCCTGGCCAACCCTGCCTCAGACCTACACTGGGGTGTCCTGGGAAGAGGGACAAAGGAAGCCATAACCTACAGGGGTATGCACTGCTCCAGAGCCCCCAAGGGCTGCCCACAGACCAGGGTGGCCCAGAAGGAGGCCTGATGCAGGCAGCTCCCCAGGGAACCCAACTCCATGAGCACTCAAAGGGCCCAGAGACAGGCCTCCTGCCCCTAGCCCATGACCACTGGGAACCCACCAGCTGCCCCTGGATAGGCAATTCCGGGGTTTGGGTTGCAGACTTAATTCAGTACCAACCAGGCTCGGCACCTGTGGCTCAATCGGCTAAGGCGCCAGCCACATACACCTAAGGTGGCGGGTTCGAATCCCCAGCCCGGACCCGCCAAACAACAATGATGGCTGCAACCAAAAAATGGCTGGGCATTGTGGCGGGCGCCTGTGGTCCCAGCTACTTGGGAGGCAGAGGTGGGAGACTCGCTTGAGCCCAGGAGTTGGAGGTTGCTATGAGCTGTGATGCCATGGCACTCTACCCAGGGGGATAGCTTGAGGCTCCGTCT
>CAUYQV010075995.1:0-13133 GCA_963574575.1 Galagoides demidoff | reverse complement strand
CCGCCAAACAACAATGATGGCTGCAACCAAAAAATGGCCGGGCATTGTGGCGGGCGCCTGTGGTCCCAGCTACTTGGGAGGCAGAGGCAGGAGACTCGCTTGAGCCCAGGAGTTGGAGGTTGCTATGAGCTGTGATGCCACAGCACTCTACCCAGGGGGACAGCTTAAGGCTCTGTCTCAAAAAAAAAAAAAAAAAAAAGATTCTAATAATAAAATGTCCACTTCATAAAATGGACTGTTTTCAAAATATTTTTCTTTTTCTAGTGTTCTTTATAAGGATATTGTAATACATAAGTCATTACAAAAGTTTTGAGATAAATAAAAATCAGGAAACATAAAATCAATATGGGCCTAAACAGGTGACGTCCTCCCAACAACACTGCACAGGTGAATCAGAAAGGGTGCTATAGATTGTGTTTCTTGGAAGTAAAATAATGGATCAAACAGTCTGCCTTAAAACTTTTGTAGTGACCCATGCATAAGTTATTTTAATAGAAAGTATATATTTTATATGTATTTATTGGATATGTATTACTTTTTCTTATTACTAATTATGATTACCCTACTTTTTCTTTCATCTCCACTCCCAGGAAAAGTAAGATGAAAGTTTTCTTCTGCCCAGATCATAGAATTTTTTTTTTTTTTTGCGGTTTTTGGCTGGGGCTGGGTTTGAACCCGCCACCTCCAGCATATCGGGCGGCACCTTACTCCTTTGAACCACAGGTGCCACCCCCAGATCATACAGTTTTATACAAGAATGACCTTAAAAGATGGTGACCCCCTCCTTGCTACCAGTACTACCAAAGAGAAAGGCTACAGCGCAGCCTTCAGTTACCTAGTTCCGTATTCTGTAGCCAGTTGACAATATTGGGCTCTTCAGGATGTTGTATCAATCAAATTAATCTTTAGGCTTTGCTGAAATAAATAAGCTTATACATATTTATTTTTGAATACTCAGCAACATTTCAAGAGAAGGACGTGGTTTATGGAATTTTCTCAAATTTTTTTGGTCATATAATTTTTCTTTTCCATCTTTTCATTATTTCCTTAGAATTTCTCTAATTTAGTATTCTGTCATATATTTTCCATGTATTTTTCTGTCACATATATTTCTTTTTTTTTTTTTTTTTGAGACAGAGCCTCAAGCTATCCTCCTGGGTAGAGTGGCATGGCATTATAGCTCATAGCAACCTCCAACTCCTGGGCTCAAGTGAGTCTCCTGCCTCCACCTCCCAAGTAGCTGGGACTACAGGTGCCCACCACAATGCCTGGCTATTTTTTGGTTGCAGCCATCATTGTTGTTTGGCGGGTCCACGCTGGACTCGAACCCGCCACCCCAGGTGTATGTGGCTGGTGTCCTAGCCGCTTGAGCCATAGGCACCGAGCCTGTCACATATATTTCTAAAACATATTTTGGAAAAATACATCCATATTCTAATGTCCCTTTTTGACACTATAGCAGCAGACACTGGTGATGATGATTTTGAGGAGTCTTGGCTTTCGTTATCTGTAGGCATTGCTGTCCGTGTCCTGATACACAAGGAGGGTGATCGTCTACCCAGGCACACAGCCTGTGTCAGGCTGTTCAGTCAGACTGTTGACAGGATATTTAGTTTTGACTCCTGACTGCTAAATGATTAGATTCTGTACTTAATTTGCATCGGGAAAAAACCTATAATCTAATTCGGTACTAGCTAGGGCGTCTAACCTTGAATTTGTTGCTATGTATTATCAAAACCCAACTTGAAAGAGTATGGTTATGTAGTCCACATCCATTTTTCTCATGATCTAAAATTTCTACCTGTGTTTCTGGACCACATATTTTGGTTCCTTCCTGTATAAATGCTTTTACGTAATTTTATGTTGGCATTTTCCTTTATAGTTTGAGAGAAACAAAAAGAAATAGCTCTGTAAAACTGATTGCTATATATGTGTGGACAGTTTTTGAGGACTTTAATACACTACTTACAAGTTGTGTTATGAAGACCCTTGGGATGAAGTGGATTTTTGTCCTAGGAAGAGTTGTGTTTTTTCTCAGCAACTTCTTTTTTTCTTCTTTAAAAAAGACTTACAGATAGTACAAATATTAAAAACTCACCATGTTTCCTTATTTGTATTGTCTTTAAATATTTGTGCTAAATTTGTAGCTTATCTTTCACAAATATATTGACATTTACTCTACTCTGGCTTCGTTTTTTGCAATTTTTTGGTGGGGGCTGGGATTGAAGCCACCACCTCCAGGGTATGGCGCCTGCGCCCTACTCCCTTGAGTACAGGCGCCGCCCATACTCTGGCTTCTTTTTATCTTAAGGCAGTGGTGGCTGGGAATTAAGAATGCAGGCTCTGGTGGAGTCAGTCTAGGTTCAGGTCTTGCCTCCATCACTTATTATCTGTATTAAAATTGGGCAGGCAGCTTAATCTCGATGAACCTCAGTTTTACTATTTGTGAATTGGAGTTAGTACCCTAACAGGGTTGTAGTGAAGACCTAAGAATAATAGATGTAAGTAGCAGTTCTTAGCACATCTTGAATACTCAGTATTTTTTTCTACTTTCATAGTCCCTTCATTTCACTTTCTTTGTCTACTTTAAAAAATAATTGATTTTATATTACGTAATTATTATAATTAAAATACTCGGTGGAGCAAGGCAGAGTAAGAATATATATGAATGTTGATTTCTTGTCACATTGTACTTTATAAAAATACAGCAATTAAAAATATTCACAATAGGCCAGAATGGTGGCTCGCGCCTGTAATCCTAGCTCTAGGAGGCTGAGGGGGAGATTACTTGAGCTCAGGAGTTCAAGACGGGCCCGAGCAAGAGCAAGACCCTGTCTCTATAAAATTGGAAAAACTAGCCAGGAGTTGCAGGAGGCACCTGTAGTCCCAGCCACTCGGGAGACTGAGGCAAGAAGATCACTTGAACCTAAGAGTTTGAGGTGGTTGTGAGCTGTGCTGATGCCCAACACTCAACCCCAGGGGGAAAGTGAGACTCTGTCTCAAAAAAAAAAAATCACACTAGCTTTCCATAGCTGTTTCTGAAAATACTGGGATTCAGGTTACTTAACTTTCATTTTCTTCCCTCTTCACTATAAATGCACGTCACAACAGTCTGTATTATTTAGATAGGTGTGACTGGTTTTCTTAAGACTTTTATTGGTTGCCGCTTCTTAGGTTAAAAGTTTCACTATCATTTGAAATCTGTCACAAGACCAGGGAAGTGCATTCATTATAGAACTGTTTAATAAATAAGTTCCCCAGTTAGAAGAGCTAGACTTTTATGTGAGGTCAGGCCAGTTGAAGACATTTACAAAGAATTAGTTGTTTGTTATTGCTGTGTGAGTTGCAAGAATGGAAAAAAAAAAAGAAATTCTTTCTTCAATACTTCCTTCCAGGCTGAGTCATCACTAGAGAGTGGGAAGGGCCGCAGCAGCAGAGAATCCAAACCCTAAAGCTGATATCACAAAGTATCATTTCTCCAAGTTGGGGGCTCAGAGGGGAGCCATCATGAGCGATGTTACCATCGTGAAAGAAGGTTGGGTTCAGAAGAGGGGTAAGTGCTTCGAGAAGCTGAAAATGGTATTACTGGTAAGAGTGCTGAGTAGTGAGTGGTGTTTTTGGAAGTTGATCTTTTTTTCTGATGATGTTTAACTGTGACATGCTGTGTCTAGTAAGAGAGGAGTAATATTTAATGTGTGTTAGAAATGTTCTTGTTATTTAGGAATTTCTTTATAATTCTTGATTTGATCATTTATTTTCTAGTTATGAAGTTAGGTTTAACTTTGTTATGTTGTATGTATGGATATTACAGAAAGTGTTGTATTTTTCTGTGGCATATTTAGAAAAGTTCTATCTTATAAGCATTTAATGACATGTAAATCTGTTAATAATTCAGTTGGCAAAGGAAGGGTTTAAAGTAGTAAAGGGGAAAGGGTTCACCTGCAGACTTGTGGGTTAACCCCCTAAATTGGGTAAGTAAAGTCCTGATGTGAAAGGCCAGAACGAAGACAAGTGGTTTTTTTGTGTATGTTTTTATGTTTAATTTTGTATTTTTATTTTTTCATTATATACTTTTAGGATTTCTTGTTCATTCCTGCTTTAGAATAAATAACTTAAATGCACTATTAGTTTTTATTATTAAAGGAAGAACTCTTCAACATAAAGCTTAGTTTATCATCTATCAGATCACCTGTTTATGTGGTCAGGGTGTTTATTAGAAATGTAGAGTTTAGAGTAGTTGCTAGGCAACTGCTGTTTACCCACATGACCAAGTTGAATAGAATGAGGACTGTTTCTTTCATTCTTAGGACTTTTTAAGTTCCTGTATATCTACTTTCTGGTTAACAGTCACCTCTTAAGTATTGATCTTAATATTCCTTAAAGTTTTATAGTTATTATCTATGCTGAAAACCAATACTGTTGTCAATATTTGAATGTGATTATGCATTATTGAATTTTTAAATTAGGCTTACTAAATTGTAATTTACATACAATAAAATTAAATAACTTAAAGTTATAATTTGATGAGTTTTGCCAAATATATACAGTGGTGTAACAAACACAGCAATCATAATAAAGAGAATATTTCCATTACCCCGGGAAGTTCCTTTGTGCCCCTTTGCAGTCCAGTCCTCGTTTTTCAATTCTGGTAACCACTTATTGGCTGTTACTATAATTCAGTTTTTCTCCAATTTTATATAAGTGGAATCATGTAATATGTAGTTTTTTAATGTCTTTTTTTTCACGTAGCATAATACTTTAAAGATTCATTCATGTTTTGTTTATCATTAGTTCCTTTTTATTGTTGAGTAGTGTTCCATGGTCTGCACTGTCTGTTCAATAGTTGATGGACATTTGGGCTATTTCTGGTTTTGGCTAATATGAATAAAGCTACTATGAACATTTGAGTGCATATTTTTGTATGATGTGTTTTCATTTGTCTTGGGTGATAATTTAGGAATAAGATTGCTGGGTCATATGGTAAGTGTATGTTTAACTTTGTAAGACGTATGTGTTTAACTTCCTAAAACTTGCCCAACTGTTTTCCAAAGTGGCTGACCATTTGTATTGTTAAATTTAATTTTACTCATGTTATTCTGATGTTATAAATTTAGAAAGCATTTTTGAATTTCAGGACTTTATGGAGGTGATTGGTTTTTGCTTTTTAACTTGTTTATTTGTATCTTTTTCTCTACTTTGTTTTTTGGGCGATGGCAAATCACTTAAGCCTTTTTTGTTTTTCCCTTAAAACAATGTTGTTGTGAAGATTAAATGAGATAATAGATGTGGATGTATTTTGACAGATTTAACCAAAATGTAAGCTATTGCTATCTTTACATGTTTATCAAAGCTTTTGCGTGGTTTACCATAATTGAACATTAGTATTCATACATGGAATATAGAAAAAAAAGAATAAGAATTTCGCAGTGGTCAGGGAAGAAGAGTTCCTAATGATTGTGTATATTTATTTTGAGAAGTAATAGTCATATAAACATAAGAATTTGAATAGCATACAAAAGGAATAGAATGAAAAATAAAAATTTTTCTACTCTTTACCTCTTTCAACTAGTTTCTCTCCCTAGAGGTTATCATTTCAGACCTTTTCTATTTTTAATCTTCTGCTGATCATTATGCTTATTTTATATGCAATACACTGAACTTTATTTTATGACTAGCCAATCTTAAGTAATCTCGTTTCTTCCCATTGTGCAAAATGAAAGAACTTTTAATACCTATTTTACTTTCTTCATTTTTTAGTTGTCTTTATGGTTAAACTTACAGCTTCTGGACAGTTAATTTTAGAAAGTAGACATTATGTTTAAAGTTGTCACTTTATAAATTGTGAAAAATTAGCACCCCTTACTATTTTTCCTTTGAATTACTCACATTCCTCTTCTAATTTATCAAATATAGCATTATTTTATATTGTCAAGGTTTATAATAGTTAAATTTGTTGATTCTGTAAAGCAATAAATAATATTATGATTATATAAATAATACTGCTAAACAAAGTGGCCTGATGGGGTCCCTGGAGTAGGAAGGGATTTCTTACTCTGCTGGTACTCAAGAACCTGTCATACTTTCATTTGGCTTTTATTTATTTATTTACTTTATTCTTGAGACAGTGTCTCACTATGTCACCCTTGGTAGAGAGCCATGGTGTCACAACTCACAGCAAACTCAAACTCTTGTGATTCTCTTGCCTCACCGTCCCTAGCTGGGACTATAGGCATCTGCCATAATGCCTGGCAATATTTTGTCGCAGTTGTCATTGTTGGTTAGCTAGCCTGGGCTGGGTTTGAACCTGCCAACTTTGGTGTATGTGGCTGGTGCCGTAACCACTGTGCTATAGGCATTGAGCCTTTAATTTGGCTTTTAGTTTGGACCATGATCATTTGTCCTGGATTAAATTTACCATGTTTCCCCCCTTTGGGAGAAGAGAGCATGCTTTATTCATCATATGGCTTGGTTATCCAGCATTTTAATCAAATTATGCTGTCTGTTGAAGTTCTGGTGTGAAATGACTTATTTGTGGGTATGATTCTTAGCTGAAATCGTGTTATTTGATTTAATTTTCAGACAAATTCTGTGCTTTCTTAGATCTTGTATCTTTCTTCCTTTTGTTTTGTATTTTACAGTGTTTTGGATAGATTACCTCCTGAAGTAATTTTTTCAGGAGAGGTGTGTGTGGGTACTTGTATGTTTGAAAGTGTCTTTTTTCACTTTCAAACCTGATAAATATGTTGGCTGGGTATAGAATTCAAATTTAAAATTAATTTCCTGCAGAATTTTTAAGGTTGCGTTCAGTACCTTTTAGTAACCCATTTTATTATAAGAGGTTTTTTTTTTTTTTTTTTGAGACAGAGACTCAAGCTGTCACCCTGGGTAGAGTGCTTTGGCATGACAGCTCACAGCAACCTCTAACTCCTGGGCTCATGCGAGTCTCCTGTCTCCACCTCCCAAGTAGCTGGGACTACAGGCACCTGCCACAATGCCCGGCTATTTTTTGGTTGCAGCCATCATCGTTGTTTAGGGGGCCCAGGCTGGATTCGAACCCGCCAGCTCAAGTGTATGTGGGTGGCGCCTTATCCGCTTGAGCCACAGGTGCCGCGCCTTGATAAGAGGTTTGATGCTAATATGAATAATTCTTTGTAGGTAGCCTGTTTTTATTTTCTGGAAGGTTTTTGTGTTGATACTTCATTATCCTTGGAATTATAAAATTTAAGGAGGATGAATTATAATTCTTTAAATTTTTAAAATATTTTTATTTATTTATTTTTTAAGAGATAGGCTCTTTGACTGTATCCAAACTCCTGAATTCTAATGATCCTCCTTTCTCAGCCTCCTGAGTAGCTGGGACTACAGTCTATAGTCCTTTTTTATTAATCCTGTATATCATGTGGTGAATCCTTTGAAGGTTAATGCTTAGGTCTGTCTTTCATTTTGAGAAATCTTCTGTTTTCTTTGATTATTTCTTCCCTTCTATGTTCTATGTTTATTCATTCATTGATTTATTCATTTACTTTCTAGAGCTTCTGTATCAGTCTTCTGTTTCAAAATTTTTCTTTTATTTTCCGTGGTTTTTTTTCCCCCTCTTTTTTTCTGGGACATTTCCTTGACTTTTTCTTTCAGCCCTTTATTGAACTATTTATTTTAGCTATTACTTTGTATTTTGGGGAACTCTTTCTAGTTCATAGTCTTTTGCTTTATAGATATAATCTTTACTCTTAGGGCACTAAATAAATGTTATCTTTTAAGTTTTTCTCTTATTTGCAGTTTTTGGCCAGGGCTGGGTTTGAACCCACCACCTCTGGCATATGGGACCAGCACCCTACTCCATTGAGCCACAGGTGCTGCCCTTTTTCTCTTACTTGAATAACTTTTTTTTTCTTTTTTTGCATTTTATCCCTTTCAAAAGTCACAGTTCTCTTGTTCATTTGTTTATTTCCTTCTCTATTTTCACTTTTAGTTGAGATTTTATTTTTTATGGTTTTTTTTTTTGTATTTTCTTTTTTTTAATTGTTTGGGGCTCATGAAGGGTACAAAAAATTAGGTTACAATGATTGCATTTGTTAGGTAAAGTGCCTCTTATAATTGTGTCTTGCCCCCAAGAGGTGTGCCATACACCATAACCTCCCATCCCCATCCATCCTCCCCTCTCCCTGCTCCCTCGTTCCTCTGCCCCCTCCAACCTTGAATTGAGTTTTTCTCTTATGAGAATATATATTAGATTGTCTACTGGCTTCATGTTAGAATTGAGTATGTTGGATTCTTGCTTTTCCATTCTTCTGATTTTTTTTTTTTTTTTTTTGAGACGGAGCCTCAAGCTAACCCCCCAGGGTAGAGTGCCATGGCATCACAGCTCATAGCAACCTCCAACTCCTGGGCTCCAGCGACTCTCCTGCCTCCACCTCCCAAGTAGCTGGGAACACAGGCGCCCGCCACAACGCCCGGCCATTTTTTGATTGCAGCCATCATTGTTGTTTGGCGGGCCCGGGCTGGGGATTCAAACCCGCCACCTTAGGTGTACGTGGCTGGCGCCTTAGCTGATAGAGCCACAGGCGCCGAGCCTCTTCTGATAGTTTACTAAGAATTTGTTCCACCTCCATCTAGGTTAATACAAAAGATGTGAAGTTTCCATCTTTTTTAATGGCTGAATAGTAATTATTTCATAGTATATATATACCACAGCTTGTTAATCCACTCCTGGGTTGGTGGGCGTTTAGGTTGTTTCCACATCTTGTGATTGTAAATTGAGCTGCAGTAAACAGTCTAGTGCACCTGTCCTTATGATAAAATGATTTTTTTTCTTCTGGGGAGATGCCTAGTAATGGGATTTCAGGGTCAAATAGGAGGTCTAATTTGAGTTCTTTGAGGAGTCTCCATACATCCAAAAAGGTTGTATTAGTTTGCAGTCCCATCAGCAGTGTAAAATTGTTTGAATGACTTTTTCTGTTTATTATGGCTTCTTTTTGATATTCGTTTTCTTCAGGTGTTTGGTGATCTCCATTTGATCCGTTTGCCTGTGGATTTATGAAAGAACTGGATTTACTATGTGTTCCCTCTATCATTTCTCCCTTTATGACACATAAGATTTATTGAATAAAGATTTGTGATGGTAGTAATTAACTGTAGTCTTGAAACCATTAGTTGAAATGCTAGGGGAAAGAAAATCTAACATTTTTTCTTCCACTATTCTGAATTAATTCCTTTAGATATTTTCAGTATTATTTTATAAATATATAGTTCATTGTTGTTTAGGTATATTTTGGCTTACAGAATTGCTTCCAAAACAGCAGTATTATATACTGCCTGTTTAGCCTGGGCAAAATGTCATCACTTGAACTTTGGTGTACTCATTTGAAAATTAATATGTGCTTCCTCTGTTTTACAGTGTAAACATTGAGATAATGTGTATGGGGAGGGTTTTTAGGTTATGTACTCTTATCAATAAAAGGTATTGATATAAAGTAGTTATAATCAATATTAATTTGAATATTATTTTTTCTGAAGTTTGTATTTATGAATTATTTTTTGTTAGCTCTTTTCCAGATATAATCTGATTTTATTTTTCAGATATAATCTTTACAGATATAATCTGATTTGTACTTTTAACGTGAACAAGTTGCTTTTCTGTAAATATTTTCTTAGAAAAGGAATAGGCTTGGTGCCTGTGGCTCAGGTGGCTAAGGCGTCAGCTACATACACCTAAAGTTGCGGGTTTGAATCCAGCCCTGGCCCGCCAAACAACGATGATGGCTGCAACCAAAAAAAAACAGCTGGACGTTGTGGCGGGCGCCTGTGGTCCTAGCTATTTGGGAGGCTGAGGTAGGAGACTTGCTTAGCCCAGGAGTTGGAGGTTGCTGTGAGCGGTGACACCACGGCACTGTACCCAGGGGGACAGCTTGAGGCTCTGCCTCAAAAAAAAAAAAAAGAAAAGAAAAGGAATAATAAGGCTTTTAGATGATTATTGATAGTATGTGGGATAAATGTTTTCTTAACCTTGGTTATTAGCGGTATATCACCAGTAAAACCACATTTTTCTTTACTTTTCTGGATGGTTGAAAATGGTGATATTGAGATAACACTAATGGTATTGTTGGTGTTAGAAATGAAAATAAATTAAACATGTGGCAAACTTGGAGTATTGTTTACATTTTTCTCCTTGGTAGATGTAGGCGAGCTCCTTACAACTTAGTTGTACATTAGTATAAGAATCATCTGTATATATTATTTTAAACATTTATTAAACATTTATTCAAAAACCAGCCTGTAGTTCTAGGTGACTCTTATTCTGTAAACTAAACTTCAAAAATTTTGTTTTAGTTTGTTCCATTATAGCTATTGGCAATATTTAATATGAATAAACTAAGTATATTAATAAAGTAGGAAATTTAACCAATTTAAAATGTCTAAATTATAGAATTAAGTGAATTAAAATAATAAAGGCTTGTTATCTTTAATAAAATTTCATTTACTTCATAATATTGTTCCTTAAAAACCTAAGTCTCTTATAAATGTGGAAAGCCAGTTCCTTGCTAATAAGTTAAAATCTAATGTATGATTAGTTAATTCATAATGTTACTATTTTGAGATTGGTACAAATCTAAGAGGTGATTTTATCATTAAAAATATTTTCATTTTTTAATGTTAATTTCATATACTTCTTGTTATAGTAATATCTACCAAATTGAACTTTCAAGTTGAGTTTTGTGTGTATAACCAGTTTTTTGTACTTTCAAATAACTTTTCCCCTTAGTTTTAATTCAGGAATATCCATAAACTTTGTCTATTGATTGCTGTTTATTTTATATTCCATGAGCTGGTTTGTTGATTGATTGATTGATTGACTGATTGATACAGAGTCTCCCTCTGTTGTTCAGGGTAGAATGCCATGGTGACAGCCTAGCTCAGAGCAACCTCAAACTCCTGGTTTCAAGTGATTTTCCTGGCTCAGCCTCTTCAGTAGCTGGGACTACAGGCGCCCACTGTACCTGGTTAATTTTTCTATTTTTTTTTAGTGGAAATAGGGGATCTTGTTCTTGCTCAGGCTGGTCTTAAACTTCTGAGCTCAAGTTGATCCTCCTGCCTTGGCCTCTTAGAATGCTGAGCTGGTTTATTTAAATAAACTAGAGTCTAATTTCAAGCTAAGTAATTTTTGTCTGGGAGTTATCTCACAAAATAGCTTAATCCTGCTGTGCAAAATGTACTTGAGTAACAAAGATTGTGAGCTGGCTTATGTTGTACTGTGTGATTGTTGTAGTCTAGTCAGATTCAGTGAGTTGTGATAGAAAATGATACTCTTTTTTTGGTGCTTGTCTAAGTCCAGAGGCCTTTTTTCGTCTTTATTTTGTACATACTGTGTTTTTTTTTGTTCGTGTTTATTCACGAAGTGACTTTAGAAATAAACTATAAAGTGATTAAGGAGAAAGAAAATGAGAGTATGATTTCCTGTTTACTACCTAGCAGCAAGCTTTTTCCATAGAGAGTAGTGAGCTGTGGGAGTGACTTTGTAAACCACATGGTAGATTAGAGAAGCTCATTTTGACTGTTGAGGTTGAAATGGGGAATAAACATAGGAAAATTAAATTTATTTTCTAATGGTATTGAAACTCTGAGATTTAACTGATATAGTTACAATATTATGAAATTTGTTTTTCTTATGGTTTAAATATATTCATTTTGAAAATTTTAACCAATAGAACCAAATGGAGAGACCCATTATCAAGTGAGAAGCTTTTGTTATACATTCTAGAGTTAGTCACAGAATTGTAAAGTCACTGTCACATGCACACTTGCCCTTTTCCAATGAACAATTTCAGTTTCACGTATTGACTTTGTGACATGTGTTGCCGTTGAATTCACTTAGTAATGTTACTTTTAAGATTTTCTACTAAATGGTCAAGTCACCTGCAAAAAGCCATAATTCTGCTTCTTTCTATCTAATCTTTTTGCCTTTAATTTCTCTTCCTGGTCATCTTTCACTGGATAGGGCCTACAGTACCATGTTGAGTAAAAGTTGTAAGAGTGGATATTTTTGTCTTACTGCTTATCTTATTGGGCAGCATAGATTTTGCCATTAAATATCACACATATGTTGTTATTTTCTGTTGCTGCCCTGCGTAAGATTGAGAAAGTTCCTTCTGTTCCTAATTTGCAGAGAGGTTTTATCATGAGTGGTTGTTCAATTTCTTTCAAAAGATTTTACTGCATTTGCTGAAATGACCATTTGATTTTTCCTTTTTATTCTATTAATATGGTGAATTACTTTCATTTCTGGAATAAATCTCATTTGACCATGATGTATGTTTTTAATATATTATCAATTTGGATTTATTAATATTTTCCTAAGGATCTTACTTTGCATTTATAAGAGTATTGATCTGTAATTTTTATTTCAGGTTTTGGTATCATGGTTATGCTGGATTCTTAAAATAGGTTGGGATCTATTTGTTTCTCCATTTATGTTTGAAGGAATTTGCATAAAATGGTTTATATTTCTTCCTTAAAATTTTTGTTTAATGTATCAGTGAAGCCATGTGGATTGGAACTTTATGGGAAATTTTTTTTTTTTTGAGATAGAGCCTCAAGCTGCCTCCCTGGGTAGAGTGCCATGGCATCACAGCTCACAGCAACCTCCAACTCCTGGGCTCAAGTGAGTCTCCTCCCTCTGCCTCCCAAGTAGCTGGGACCACACGTGCCCACCACAATGCCTGGCTATTTTTTTTTGGTTGCAGCCATTGTTGTTTGGCGGGCCAGGGCTAGATTCGAACCCGTCACCTTAGGTGTGTGTGGCTGGCGCCTTAGCCACTTGAGCCACAGGCGCCAAGCCAGGGAAGATGTTTAATAATAAATTCAGTTTCTTTAATGCTATATATGGCTATTTGTGTTTTCTATTTCATTGTGTATTTGTTTTAGTAAATTGTGTTTTTGAAGATTATCTATTTTATCCAAGTTGTTCATCTAAGCTATTTGCTATAAAGTTTTTAATGTTTTTTTTTTTTTTGAGACGGATCCTCAAGCTATCCCCCTGGGTAGAGTGCCATGGCATCACAGCTCATAGCAACCTCCAACTCCTGGGCTCAAGCGAGTCTCCTGCCTCCGCCTCCCAAGTAGCTGGGACCACAGGCGCC
>CAUYQV010075994.1:0-26984 GCA_963574575.1 Galagoides demidoff | reverse complement strand
AATCGGCTAAGGCACCAGCCACGTACACCTAAGGTGGCGGGTTTGAATCCCCAGCCCGGGCCTGCCAAACAACAATGATGGCTGCAACCAAAAAATGGCCGGGCGTTGTGGCGGGTGCCTGTGGTCCCAGCTACTTGGGAGGCTGAGGCAGGAGACTCGCTTGAGCCCAGGAATTGGAGGTTGCTGTGAGCTGTGATGCCATGGCACTCTACCCAGGGGGATAGCCTGAGGCTCTGTCTCAAAAAAAAAAAAAAAGAAAGTCAGGCACATATAGTCTCCACCTTTGTGGAATTATGGACTGTGAAAATTTCTATCCGAGTCCTACATACAAGTCACCCTGAATCTGGCCCCAATATCTTAAAGATGGCGGAAGAGCCAACCATCCCCATTAATTAGAGGTTTCCCCCCAACAATAAGGTTTAAAGGGTACACCAGAGCCCATTACAGGAATCTGCATCATCAGTGAGAAACTTCTGGACCTCAGCAGTGGCTTCAGACAATCATTTTTCTCAGCCGTCGAGGTTAGAATATTCACAGCAGGGTCCACATACTATTGGCAACACTGTGGGGTATTTCTGAAATAGAGTCCTGAGTCCAAACTTACCGCACTGTACAAGAATCTATACTTGTAGCATCTTTGGGTGATTCTTTTATGCACAGAAGTCTGTGACTCTCTGATTTAAAGATTTCATGGACAGTTAAGTCAGTCAAGCCAGAGTGGTCCCCGCCCCTCACACAGGACATTTGACAGCGTTCGAAGACTTTGGGGTTGTCACAACTCAGGGACCAGGAATGTCACTAGGCATCCTAGTGTGCAGGACAGCCCCACAACAAGGGAGCATGCAGCCCCATAGGACAGTGGTGCCAAAGTAGAGAAGTGCTGGGTTGAATCAATCCCACTGCCCTCTGTGAGTTAGCTCAGCACCAAGGACAACTGCGGAATGGAGCAGTAGCCAGGATCACGAGGAACTCCCATTTTTGAAATTTTGGAATTCCCCTAATCTGTAGGACTCCCGCCCTGAAAACAATTCTTACCTGCCTGCCCCAGTTGATGAGCTGTGAGTCTCATTGTGTGTCTACCCAAGATGGCCACCTGGTCTACCCAGGACTCAACTCTGCTTGATCAGACTTGAGCTCTGCAAGACTTCTGACTCTCTCTCTTCCTTGTCCAGTGCACCCAGCTTCCACCTGCCCCGAAATCCCCAAGTCCCCTGCATCTTGGTTGGCCCAGGCACCGGCATTGCCCCTTTCCGAAGCTTCTGGCAACAACGCCAATTTGATATCCAACATAAAGGTGAGTTATACTCCAGCAGCCAGCCGATTCCTACCCCCCTAGATCTGGGGAAGCTCAGCTGTGTCACAGCAGCCCAAAGAATGGTGGCATTGTCTCTCCGTCGCATCACTGCCTGGGGAGGGCCAGGGAATGCAGTACCAATCTGCCCCCAGGTGACATTCATGGGGTAATTCAAACACCTGTCCAACCAAATCTCCCACCTGGCTTGTCCCAGGGCCTGAAACTTCATCCCCACAGGATGTTTCTTGGACTGTTAAAATGTGGCCCACTCAAAAAAAAAAAAAAAAAAAATCCAAAATCCCAGAAGGGATAGGCTTTAGTCCTTACCCAGGTGGATGTGTTTATGTGGCTGTCACAAACACTGATATTCACGAGCAGGCCTCGCTGTGCGAGAGACACAACATATCAGCTCTGAGAGAAGGAGAGGGAGAAAGAAACCTACAAATTGTGGTACATATCAAACACGGAATTACTGAGCACCTAAGAAATGCCAAACACTGTTGTGTCTCCAAAAAATAATAATAATAAGGGCAGTGCCTGTGGCTCAAGGAGTAAGGCACCGGCCCCATATACTGGAGGTGGTGGGTTCAAACCCGGCCCTGGCCAAAACCTGCAAAAAATAATAATAATGATAAACAAAAAAGAAGAAAAAAAGAAAGTTAGATAAGCTGTTCACCTTCACACAGAGCTGGGATTTGAAATCAGGCCACCAAGCTCCTGAGTCTGGGCTCTTAGCATTACCCAATGGCGGGGGCTGCTGAGTAGCCTGAGGGGGTTGGAGGGAGAAGGAAGGATTGAGATCCAGGGAGGGGAGGTCTGCCAAAGTCTGAACACATTTACTTCCTTCTCCGGTGCGTGCGTGTGTGCACGTGTGCATCTGTGTGTCCCGTGTGTCCATGTGTGTGCACAGACCCACCTGCCCCAGTGTTCAGGAGTCTCTGTCTGCATGTTGCACACTTAGCTCCCAGATCCTCACCCCTGGCCCCTCAACCATCCCCCCAGTCTCCCATTGGTGACCTGAGGTCTTCCTGGTCCCCAGGCATGAGTCCCTGCCCCATGATCCTGGTCTTCGGGTGCCGGCAATCCAAGATAGATCACATCTACAGGGAGGAGACCCTACAGGCCAAGAACAAGGGGGTCTTCAGAGAGCTGTACACGGCCTACTCCCGAGAGCCAGAAAAACCAAAGGTAACCCCAGCCCAGCCCGACACACGCCCACACTGGTGCATCCACTCTAAGAACCCCCCTGCACTTACGCATTCTGATACCCCTCTGCAAAGTTCCTCTGTGAATCAGAAAGCAGGCAGAGGGAAAATATCTATTTAAAATATTTAACGGCCCACATTTTATGATGCCACTTATATGCAATACCCTGAAAGGGCAAATCCGTGGAGACAGAAAGTAGATTTGTGGTTGCCAGGGGCTGGGAGGAGGGAACTGCTCATGGGTATGAGGTTTCCATTGGGGGTAATGAAGTTCTGGAACTAGGTAGGAGATTGTTACATAACATGGTGAATGGTACTTAATGCCCGTGAATCGTACACTTTGAAGTGTTTATGATGATAAATGTGATGTGATGTGATGTGTTACCACAATAACAAATGTTACAAATGTTTAAAAATAGGAATTTTAAAAAATATGTATTTACCAGCCCACGAGAGGCAGGACCAATCAGAGAGAACATGGGCCACAGGACTGGAGCATGGTCCAACAGGATCTTGGGGGACAGGGGAGTCAGGGGATCGAAGGGAAGCAGCCAGGACACCTGGGGGGGGGAGGGAGATACTCACCGTGTCCAGGCAGCGGCTATTTGACAGCAAAGTGGGAGGGTGTCAATATTAATATCACTAATAGCTGGAGCAGCCATGCTGAGCAAGATGTCCCAGCTGAGTGTCAGCCTCACTGGACAAGTTAAAGACATCCTGAGTAGACAGGACACGTTCCCTGGAGTTTGTATTAGACACTCCAGTGCCCCCCCTCATGTCCTCTTAGCCCATCTTTCTCCAGCTGTCACTGTGGCAGCCCCTCTCCTCAGCCCTGTCACTTGCTATCTGTCCCAGGGCTTCTCTGGCTCTCTGTCATACGACATCTGCAGTAACCAGTCCCACAGCTAGATGTGCACAGGTGTCAGTGCCCCATGGGTGACCACTGGCCACCAGCAGGGAGGAGAGGTAGTTAATGTCCCCCTCTTATGCTCCTCCAGGGGCGGCTCTGGGGAACACTTGCCTCAGCTCCTCAGGGGGTCTTTAGCAGAGTTGAGTGGCAGGTGCCCAGAGTGGGAAGTGGTGCATTTATATACCCCCAGACTGACTTGCCCACCCTCCCTGGGTCACGCTTCCCAGCCCCTCACCCTGGGTCCCTGGGATCACACCTATCAAAACATTCTCCTTGCCCATAAGCCCCTGAGTCATTCTCTGCTTTCTGGGGAGGGCGGACACAAGCCACAACTGCTACATCACACGTCCTGCCCCTTCTCACTGGCCCTCTGCTCCCTGCAGAAGTACGTGCAGGATATCCTTCAAGAGCAGCTGGCTGAGGCTGTATACCGAGCTCTGAAGGAGCAAGGGGGCCACATTTACGTCTGTGGGGATGTCACCATGGCCGCTGACGTCCTCAAAGCCGTCCAGCGCATCATGACCCAGCAGGGGAAGCTCTCTGCAGAGGACGCCGGTGTGTTTATCAGCAGGCTGAGGGTGAGTAACAGGCTGGCTTCTCTGATCCCCCTTCTGGCATCCAGTCTCCTGTCTCCTCTTCCTCATCCCACCCGTCTTAACACTTAGGAGAGGCATGGTGTTGTCCCTGCTCCCATTTCTGCACTTACCACTGGGGGTAGAGGATATAGGTGGTCCCAAACAATGGTTAAGAAAGTAGGAAGGTGCGTGCGTGCATAAATATGGTTGGAGGCTGTGGTATATGAAAATAAGTAGGTGAACCTGTAGATATCTAGGCAGAAACTATCCTAAACCAATTTGTCCTACTCCCAGAAGCTGCAGTACTGCTCTGTACAGTTGTACAGGTTGGGCACTGCACAAAAAGATCTGTCCCAGGGAAGCAAGTACGATCTGAAAACCATCCTACACTTGACCCTCCACCCTAAAGGAAGAACCTTTTCCTAACTTGCCCAAAGGTTGAGTAGAAGCTAATGGCAGCCCAGCAACAACGTCCTAACTGTGTGACCAACCATCCCAAATAGAAAACCCTGAGTCCCAGACCTTTAGGAGTGATTCTGTCCTCCCTGCCTTCCTAAAACGAGCAGTGATCAGACATCAAATATCCGTAACTGCCCCTCAGTTCTGCCAAAGCTTCATAAATGTTCAGAGGCCACGGCCATTTGTCACTTGGGCTGCCTTTCAAGGCGTCTGAGGAGGTTCTTCTCTTTGCTTATTTGTTTCTGAGCGGAGTCTCATCTTCAGATCAACTCATGTCTCCGCATGGGGCAGCCATGTGGGTGTTCCTGAGAGCTGACAGACAGTTGCTCTTTCCTCTCCTTTCTGTGGGTCTCCGTGGGCTATGACATTTCACGCTAACCCCAGCTTTGCCCAGATCTGAACTTGCAGGAGCACGTTGGAGGACGGGAAGGGAGAATGGGGAGGTTTCCATTTCACCTCATAGATTCTTACACCTCAGAACCCACAAAGTAGCAGCGCTGCTTCTGACCGCAACATAAGGGCTGTGTTATGTTCTCTGCCAACTGGGCTAGAGAGGCCCCAAAGGTGCCTTGGGGACACCGGTTTCAGCCTCTTTTCTTTAAGAACCATCTTCTTTATGTATATTCCATCCAACGGTGTCAGCGAAGTTAGTCCCCTCACTGAGCCCGTGTCTGGCATTTGAGGGCTGTTTCCTGACTGTCTCTGCCCCCTAGGATGACAACCGGTACCATGAGGATATTTTCGGAGTCACCCTGCGAACATATGAAGTGACCAACCGCCTTAGATCTGAGTCCATTGCCTTCATTGAAGAGAGCAAAAAAGACACTGACGAGTAAGCTGGCTGCTCTGCAGGGGCGGGCAGAGCCTTGCCTTGGGGTCCTGATGGGCAGGGATGTCCTGCTTCCCACAGTGGGATCCCCAGACCGGCAGCACCAATACTGTCTGACGACACGTTAGAAATGCAAATGTCCGGGCCACCCCAGGAGTTTGCGCACAGCGGTTTGCATTTCAGCTGGGGAACTGCACTTCTCAGAGCGCCCCTGGAGAGCGTAGGCGGGAACACCTGCTTTGGGCGCTTGCGTGCTGGCTCCTGTCTGAGCGCCCCCTAGTGGAATAACGGCCCCCTAGTGGGAAATAGTTTGGTGATCTTTATACCAAGCAGCTCCCTCAGCCCCACATTGCTGAGGGTTTTCTCGTGTGTGCAGATTACAACTCATAATGAGTTTGATACTTTCATGCAACCTCCAGAAATCACTGGAAAGAGGACTGCGCCTGTAGCTCAAAGGAGTAAGGTGCCGGCCCCATATGCCAGAGGTGGCGGGTTCAAACCCAACCCTGGCCAAAAATTGCCGGAAAGAGTCTGAGGCATCATGAGACCGGGATTGAATCTCACTATTTAAACCTTACTAAGTCCATGACACGGCCACCTTGTAATTCCCTTGCCCAGTCCTGTCCCCCCACCTATTCCCTGCTGCAGGATGCCTGGACGCCCATTGCCTTAAACTAGCTGGGAGCTCAGCTGCTCAAGACACATGCTACTCACTTCTTTTTTTGAGACAGAGTCTCATTCAGTCACCCGGGGGTAGCTCACAGCAACCTCAAACTCTTGGGCTCTAGCAATCTTCTTTTCTCAGTTTACCGAGTAGCTGAGACTACAGGCGCCCACCACAACACCCAGCTGATTTTTTCCATTTTTAGTAGAGACGGGTCTCACTTTGCTCAGGCTGGTCTCCAGCTCCTGAGCTCAGACAGTCCACACCCACCTCAGCCTCCCAGAGTGCTGCGACTACAGTCATGAGCCACCACCCCGGGCCTGCTACTCACTTCTTAAACTCAGCATCTTCATTGGTTTCTCCTTAAGACAATCACAAAAATGTAACTGTTGTGTCCAGTGGGCTACATCATTCCCTTTAAGATCATAACTACCTTGGTTGTCAAAAGGGAGATCCTTTAAATGTCCATCCTCCCAGCCATGTGTATTGGTGAGCAAGCATTCATTTATTGATTTATTTATTCATTTGAGACAAGCACCTGCTATGTGCCAGGTCCTGTCCAAGACACTAGGGCCACAAAAGAAATGAGAGAGATGGGGCTGGAGCCCAGAGGGTAGGCGGCTTTCTCTGAGTCCCTTGGAGGAAAAGGGCGGCCTTCATCCTCCTGACTAACCCTCCCCACTTCTCCCCCCACAGGGTTTTCAGCTCCTAACTGGACCTTCTTGCCCAGATGGATGCAGAGTGGCCACCCCGAGTGCTGCAGCGGGGGTGGCTGCAGGTTTTGTAAGCGCGGACAGACGCTGCTGACCCCGTCCTCCAGGACCTCATGTAGCCCTCGCTCTGCCTCTCTCATCCTTGTTGCTGTGTCCTGGTTTTTCTCCTCTGGGTTCTTGCCCCTCAATGGTTTCCTCGGCCCTCCTGGGTATCCTCCTTGAGTTTTCCTGCTGCAATGCAATGCCTTTATACTCTGTGGTGACTCTTACAAAACTCTGTTCCCTCCCCCTCTCTCCTGCTGACAAGGGCACACCAGGGGTGCATGAAACCACTGGAACGTGGCTGCCGCTCCTGTTAGGCCTTGTTCTCTAGGGTTCCCCTGGAAGGGCTGCAGGCACTGGACGCAAGTTCTCTGAGCCAGTCCCTTGGCCACTGGAGTCCCCTCTTCTCCTTTTTTATGATGATGCTTTGGTCACATGTGTGGGTGTATGTGTGTGCGCACGCGCACGTGTGCATGTGGTGCCCGGTCCCTTGTCTGTCTTCTTGCCTGTGCAAATGTGTTGATCTTAGACATGAGTCCACTGCCTTTGTTGAAGAACCTTCAGTGCCAAGAAACGTGCCCCTGGCCCGTATTAATTCCTCTCACATACATAATCGAGGGTCCACGCCGGTGTCCCTGAAACACGTGGGAGCCCCCTAACTGTCCTGGTTACAAAGGATCAGGGTCCCTGAACATGGATTCGACTTTGGGGGGCTGAATATGATGATTAAGAGGGAAATCTCCCAACAAAAGCGGCAATCCCAGAATTAGATGCGCTTAGATTCCAGCACCAATTAGGGGAGCCCTCACTGGAAAATGAACCTGTTGGAACAACTGGGCAAATCCCTCCCCAAACCTCCATCCCAGTCAGGACCTCCTGATTTGGCCACATCCATATCCCCCGCCCCCCCACCACCCCAGGTCCCATCCACAAGGCCCAGAAGTAACGTCACGGGAATGTGCTGGAAATAAGGGTCTTCCCTCTTTGCCACTGGGTAACTTTGGACAAGTCACTTTTCTCAGTCTCCCTAGGTCGTGCGTGATCGGCCTCAAAAATAAGAATGGGCTGACAATACCAAGGAAAAATGTGATTTTTTTAATTCCCTAAATAAGGTGCGTTGCTTCACCCTTGGGGATAAAATAATGAAAACCGGTTTAAAGTGGATCAGGTTGGAGAGAAATTCCTTACTGAGGTACTACCCCATGGCTTCTTCGGTAGGAAACACAACTCAGGGTGCCATGAACATGGCCCTTAGGATTGGGGGGCTCTAAAATTGATCCCCAGATTTCTGTAACCTGGTAGAATCATTTTGGCAAATAAATCACCCTCAGCTCAGATGAAAAATGAGCAGCAGAGTCTTCATTAGGAATTAGGGCTGGTGCGGTTTTTCCCTAGGAGGTACCATGTTGAGTTTACCCTTCTCAGAATATACTGCAGAAGGAGTCTCTGTCTAAGCCTAAGTGCTAAAAGCCAAGGCCAGGCAGCACCCAGAAAGCGCCAAAAAATTCTGGAGGCCCCCAGCCTACAGGGATCGCCCCTGGGTCCCCAAGGATGGGAAAGAAGTATTCAGCCAGGTGTGTCAGGCTCCACTGTGTCCATCTCCATCAAAGAGAAATTGATCAATGCTTTCCTCTCCAAATCAAGCTTTAGGCATGAATGATTTTCTCATCACCAAATAAATACTTAGGAGAACTTACTACATATCCCTGCCCTTTCAGTAGTGGACAGAAAAATGGAAACATTACCCGATTTTGTCAGGGAATCCAAATAAATAATTATATAACCAGGATTCATCTTTCCTCTCAAGAAAGATTTTTTCATATGTATAAGTAAATACCTTTCAACCCAACAAGAGCTGCTTCATGACTCCTGGCTAAAAGATGGGAGACCGGTCTGATATGTTTCTCTCATTTGCCAGAATTCTTGATATCAGAAGGCCTCGCTGTCATGAGTAGCCCATCAAAAGAAGAGGCCTAGTGGAGTCCAGATTTAGAATTTAGCTCAGATCCAGGGTGGACAAATACTGCCCTCTTGTGGTAGTTTTTAAGATCAGGCCCACATAGCCAACAAAAGGTACAAAGATGGGATAAAGCAACAGGTGAGCAAAATAGAGTGGACTGGGAATTTGAGGGTTACCCAGAGGTGGCCCATTTGTTTCCCTTTTGCCAATGAATCAGCAGCTTCAATGCCATTTCACAAAAGTGGGTTTGTCCGGGAAGAATGAGATGCCTACTGAAACAGGGAAGCCACAATATCACGCTCTCCTATCCTCACGGTGAATCTGGTTCTCACACCTTGTGTTGCAAAGGAACAAAGTAGTTAAGCTCCTTAGGAGGAGTGAGGGCCTCTTGTGGTTCCTTGGAGTGAGACAGCCAGGGGTATTTTGCGGGTATTTTGCTTCAGGCCCACCAAAGTGGAGTTTTGGAAGCTGAGCTAGGTACAAATCCTGGTGTTGGTACAGATGACTGTGAACTGATTACCTGACCTCTTGCAGTCTACATAACAAGATGGAGGGAATGAGACAATGCCCACAAAATGCCCAGTTATAGTAGCTAGCTCTAAAGCTGTCACATTTTAATTTTTCACTGAATACAGAACGTGCCTTGCTGCCCTGGTGTGCGGAAAGCAGCGTGGATTGCAGGGCTCAGCAAAGCCCAGTTCCTCTCTTGTAGGTTAGAATCTGGTGGGGAGAGACGCCCTTCTAAGCCCCTAAATGCCTGGTGTTTGAGAAATGGGTGGGGTTTTACTGGTGGGTTTTGAAAGATCAGAGTTTACAGGAAGGGAGGAGAGAGAGAGGAAAAGCGTGGACAGGGAGCATTTGGGTAAGTCAAGGCTGGCTTTGCAGGACTGGAGGGGGGGTGTGGAGGTGAAAGAACACCCGGGCCAGACAGCGGGGAGAGGTGAGGAGTTTAGACCTTATCGGGCAGGGAGTTCCTAGTTCCTTAAGAGCATTTTTCAAAAGGTGATTAAGGTGAATGGAGTCGTGCTTGGGGAATAATGTTCTGCCCACAGCATAAGGTGTGGCTTGTTGAGACACTGCCAGGTTGTTGCTGTCACCGAGACCTAGGCAAGGGAAGGAGCAGGTGTCGTGATAAAGAGATTCCAGGGAATGAATCAATAGGACTTGGTGCCCCATCTGCTGTGGAGGGTGAAGGCAAAAGAGAAATTGGAGTCTTGCTCTAGCTGAGAAAGGGGTCTCAGGAGGAAGAATAGGCTCGAGAGAAAAATGTTCTCAATGCTGACATGAGAGTCAGCTTCTCCGGAGTGGACAGGCTGAATCCTTCCAAGGTCCAGCCATGTCTAGATGCCCTGGTCTGAGAACACAGGATCCTCCTGCCAAACATGCTCTCAGCAGCCACCTGTTTTGGGCTTCGGAAGAAGTCAGATTTTTACCCTAAGCCCAAAACAAACAAGAGGTGTTCTCACTTCGCCCACAGGGCAGACAGTCCTGCCTGGTGGGGCACGCCAGATGCTAGCGCCACTTCCCTCCATGGTATCAGCCCCCATGTAGCCTTTCCTGGTGTATTTCCACCTCCAGCGTGTCACTGTGCCCACCTTACCCTCAAAGCCTCTGAATCAACCAGGTAGTCTGAGACTGCCAGCAGGTGACAAGGAGAGAGAAACCCTAGCTGAGTGTCCTGTATAAACCATCTATACTCTGTGTCTGTCCCCAGCCTGCACTAAGTTCCCTGCATTCAAATGTCCTGTTTGGCTCAAAAATTAAAGTCCAGGAGCTGGGATGGAGAAAATACAGTTCTGAGAGGCTGAGGGAAGGGGCCTGCCTCCTAGAGAGACTGAACACCGATACAATGGATTTGACCTTTGGGGGTGGACGCTGGCCTGGCCTCTCTTTCTCTCACCCCACAATCACAGCCACTCCCTGCCTGGTGGCAGAAGGACCCCAGATGAAAAGCTGCTTCTTCCCAAACACTTTCAGCCATGGAAACTGTGTCAGTTTGGGGTCTGTTTTCTATTAATACTTGTCAACATGCAAGAGGGTGGACAGGAGTCAATATGCCTTAGTTTGTTTCTGAGTTTGTTTCATCCTGGAATATCCGAACAATTGTGGACAAGAAGGGAATGTCTGTCTAGTCCAAAACAGAGTCCCCAGTGAACGAGCTGGCCCTGGCAGGCAGGAGCCGATCTGCCTTAATGCACTGCCCCTTGGAGTCTTTTAGAAAATGACTCTAGGACATCAAAGATTCCAGATTTGACTCCTAAGCTCTAACCGACTCCAGGCCGGGGTCTGTCGACCTCAGCCCTGTTGGCATTTTCGGTGGCTACTCCTTGGTCGTGGGGGACTGTCCTGGGCATTGTAGAATGTGAAGCAACAACCCTGGCCTCTACCCACTAGAGCTGGTAGCACGCTCTTGCCAATGTGACTGCCAAACGTGTCATCAAGCATTGGTCAATGTCCCCCCTCTTGGACTTCAGGGTCAACAGCATCTCCGACGGCTGCCCCAGGATCTGAAGCAAACTAGCAGAGCCTTCCTGAGCCCGATGGTGGTTTCCTTTACCTGCTGCTGGGACTCAAAGGTTTTTGAAGGGAGAGGGGAGAAGTGCATTGTCAGACTCCCTCCCAAGCCTGAGGATGGCAGCTTCATCTCTATCCAATGCTGCAGCCTTGGTGTTGGTTCTGATTGAGACCGACTGAGGTCCAGAGCTCTCGGTCTGAGGCCACCTCCCACTCTGCCTCTGCGGTTCACACCATGTTGTCCTTGGGACTGTAAGCCCCACTCCAGGCAGTGATTTTCCAAAGGCCCAGAGAGCTGTGCTGCTGGGCACCCCACATCCCTGCACCTATAGGTGTCTGTTTCCAGGGTTGGGGAAGCTGGGACAGTGGGCAGAGGCGGTGTCGCGTCTCACCACACACGCACACACGCACGCACACGCACACGCACACGCTGTCAGAAACTCGGCCATCCCCCTACCTCTGAGCTCTCGATGCTGCTAATCTCTGCCAAGTGTCCCTGTGCTCCAGCACCGTCCTCCAAGGACTGATGCCCGCCCCACGCTCTGCGAGGTTGTCCTGGCTGTGTTCGTCGCATGCTCTTCTTCTGTATAGCTCTCATCTTCTAATTTTATGGGATTCAACACAAAGTCTACTTATGCCTGTTTGCATTATGGTTAAAACATTAAAAAGTGGATTCAATTTGGCTGGCTGCGGTCTTTTGTTGACCCTCACACCTTTGCCCACCGTGACAGGTCGGGTGCCCCAGGAGGGCTGCTCAGGGGCAGAGTTAGAAGGAAGTTAGCTCATAAGGGGGTGCTCTCGGGAAAGGAAGGGGAGAGACAGAGGGGGGGGGGGTCTGTCTGCTCAGAGGCAAAGGGAATTCTAAAGATGTCCTTTCAGAGCTGTCCGGATGGGGGACTAGAGGCTGGGTTTTTTCACCCCTCCATCAGTCCATCTTGGGCCAGGCAGCTCTCGCCAATGGAAGCCACCCCTGAAGGGGAAGACCTCTGCGGGCATCCCCAGCAGCTGGGGGAATAGTTCCTGGTTCTTGGTGCAGATCCGGGTGGCACAGCTGAACATCCCCTCTGCCCTCCTCCCCAACACCAAAGGCCCTGGAGAAACTGTCCTACCTTCCTCCTCCACCTCACAAGAATGTTTTGATGCTTGGGAAACTGAGACACAAGGAAATTAAACAGCTTTTGCAAGGCCTACACAGTTAATAAATGTTAGAGATGGGTTTGAACCCAGGCTCAAGAAACTGCCTTCCCATCCACCACCCCCAGGCTGCCACTAAGACACCCAGACTGTCTTGGTTCAAATCCTGGCTTCTTCTGGAAACAAGGCTGCCCATCCATAGCCCCAGCTACTCAGGTGGCTGAGGCAAGAGGATCACTTGAGCCCAGGAGATCTTGCCACTTGCAGAGAAGACCCTGTCTCTTAAAAATAAGTGAAAGCAAAAACAAATCCTAGCTCTTCCACCTCCTAACTGTGCAACTTTAGATAAATTACCCAAATTCTCTATACCTCCATTTCTTTGCCATAAAATAGGCTATGATTGTTTCTACTTTATTGGTTTGTGATAGGATTAAATGGGTTAATATATATGCAATGCACTTAGGATAGGATAGGATGGAGTGGAATGGAATAGTAGAATAGAATAGAATAGGTAAATAAACTAAAGCCCCAGCTCTGATTCTTTCCAACTTTCTCAGGTTTGTTTGTTTGTTTGTTTGTTTCTATTCTAGGAGTTCAAACAGCCCATCTTGAAGCTTTTTGAGACTTAAGCACTGAGTTCAGCACCTGCAATCAGGGGGGCTGCTTCTTTGTAAAGCCAGTTCCTGGACATCTCTCCCACCAGGAAGGCCGGGACACATTCACGTTTAACCATCTCCCCATGTGACTCATATACACACTGGAGTTTTGACGGGCCCAGCCTCAGAGGTGGATGGGGACAATTTAACATTATGTGCATCCCAACCAAATGGCTTCTGTTGCCTGGCAACCAGGTGACAATTCCAAGTTTACAAGGAATCCGAGCCTTCCCCAGCACAAATAAAAAGGAGAAGCAGGTGGGAGATGAGGTAGGGTAGAGGGAGGGGAGGATTAAAATATTTTTTTAAGTCACTACGGATCACTATAGAATACGGGCTTCACAGTCAGTTACATAGTAAAAATGTATTTATTATTTTTTATGTTATCCGTCACAAAATCCCCAAGAGAACAAAAACAGGGGAAGTATTTATAATCTGATGGAGTTTAACCCACATCACTAAAAGGAAGTCATTTTAGTGATGGCCTCTAGAGGGAAATGAGAGATTAAGTTAATCAAATTGCAGAAGATGGCTCGGCGCCTGTGGCTCAATAGGCTAAGGCGCCAGCCACGTACACCTAAGGTGGCGGGTTTGAATCCCCAGACCGGGCCTGCCAAACAACAATGATGGCTGCAACCAAAAAAAAAAAAAAAATGGCCAGACGTGTGGCGGGCGCCTGTGGTCCCAGCTGCTTGGGAGGTGGAGGCAGGAGACTCGCTTGAGCCCAGGAGTTGGAGGTTGCTGTGAGCTGTGATGCCATGGCACTCTACCCAGGGGGATAGCTTGAGGCTCCGTCTCAAAAAAAAAAAATAATAATTTCCTAATGGTAGTTTAGCATTTGTAAAGTAGGATTTCATAAAAGACAAGTCTCTGATGCTTTTCATTTGTTACTCAGAATGTAGATCTATTTTAACACCCACATGCTGAATTGTAGGGTGGAGTAGAAGTTTCACTAGGATAACCAAATACACCCAATATTCCAAAACCGGATCGCCAGACACAGAATTTACCAAGGAAATTCTGAGAACAATTTCCAAGACTCCTGGATTGGACAGAACTTTTGAAGAGACTTTTGGGGAGATCATTTTTACCGAGGGGGATTCTCACTTCTGCTTACAGGGTGGATAAAGGACGAAAAACTGCTGCTTCCTTTCAAGGCTTCTAAGACGCCTTCCAGAGAACTTAAACTCACCACTTGCCCGCAGCTGGGAGACCCAGAGGATGCTGCCTGCCTCTGGTCCATGGATGCTAAAGCAGCCTGGGATACCAGGATAGAAGTTGCACCAGATTCAGCCAGGCTTGGCAGGCTGGGGAACTCATGAGCATTTTCAATGGACGAGATGTGGATCATATGGGAACAATGCAGCCAAAGGCCATTTGGGGTTCTGTCCTGTAGGGTCGCTTAGAGAGTGGAAGACCATAGCAGCAAAAAACTAAAGGGGGCTACAAATGAGTCGCAAGGAAACACTAGAAAGAGATGCATGGACCAGGTGAAATGACCTCTAGGACAGAGGTTTTCAGGAAGACAATTTTTCAAAGAACCCAGGGAAGCCCCAAGAAAATGAAAGCATCAGTTTTGAACATCCACTGAGCACAGAAAATGCAAAACCAGATTACATCAGCATCAGTTCTTTTTTTTTGAGACAGAGTCTCATTATGTCACCCTCGGTAGAATGCCGTGGCATCACAGCTCACAGCAACCTCCAACTCTTGGGCTTCAGCGATTCTTTTGCCTCAGCCTCCCAAGTAGCTGGGACTACAGGTGCCTGCCACAACACCCAGCTATTTCTTTTGGTTGCAGTTGTCATTGTTTAGCAGGCCCAGGCCAGGCTCAAACCCACCAGCCTCAGTGTATGTGGCCAGCACCCTACTCACTGAGCTATGGGTGCTGAGCCCAGTGGCATCAGTTCTGAAAGAGTTTTCTCATTTGTTACCATTCCTCTAGCAGCAGCCAGGGGTTAGAAACTGTCTAGCCAGCTGGGGTGGGAGAAGAAAAGAGAAATGGCACCACGTAGAGAGAAGCCAGCCATGCCTCCTCCTCCTTCTTCTCTCCCACCATAGACGGACAGTCTAAAGTACATTCCAGCTGGAGGAACGCTTGCCATTAAAGATAAGGTTGAGCTTTGGTTGCTATCTTGGCTAGACATTCTGGTGTCAGACTTGAAATTTTGTTGGCAAAGAAGCACTTTTGCCCAAGAATAAGGGTAAACTCATGGGATCTTCCCAGGCTTCCATGTCATAGGGGAAGGTCAAGGATTACCCCTACTGAATGTACTTTGATGAAGAAGTGGAAACCATGAGAAAGACATGTTTTGATTTCATCTGCTGTATGAAGATGTAGATGAAAGTGTGATACATTCACTATATGGGCTACACAGGCATTTGCATTAGTATACTCAGTTTTTTAAAGGTTTATTGTAAATGATGAACTATTCATAGAAGAAGAACAGTTTGGCATCCTATTTCCATAGTGCACCTCTATAGTCACTGTAAGCTCCCTCCCCTTTGGCTTATGCCTCTCCTTTCTGAGCTCATATCCCCATTTTAGGCACCCCCCTCTCAGGTTACCTGTTTTACCAGCTGTTTCTGCAAGCTGTTCTTAACTCTGCTCAAATAATCCAAGTGAAAACTTCAGCTAATAAAAGTTTTGATTGTACCTTTTAGGAATATTTTCATATGGCTCTTAAAGGAAAGTTCTCAAACTTTGGCATGTAACAGAATCATCTGGGCCCCTTGCCACACCTTAGAGGTCAAGGCCTCGTTCTGTTAATACTTCAAGGAGTCTGGGCCTCTGTGTTTGTTGTCAGTTCTCCAGGTAATTCTGATACCCCCAAAGTCTAGAAGCTTCTTCTGAAAAGACACAAATTGCTTGGCTTGGTGCCTGTGGCTCAAGTGGCTAAGGCACCAGCCACATACACATAAGGTGATGGGTTCGAATCTAGCCCGGACCCGCCAAAACAACAATAATGGCTGCAACCAAAAAATAACCAGGCATTGTGGCGGGTACCTGTGGTCCCAGCTACTTGGGAGGCTGAGGCAGAAGACTCACTTGAGCCCAGGAGTTGGAGGTTGCTGTGAGCTGTGATGCCACAGCACTCTACCCAGGGGGATAGCTTGAGGCTGAGGCTCTGTCTCAAAAAAAAGACACAGTCAAAAGTGCATTCCAGCTGGAGGAACGCTTGCCATTAAAGATAAGGTGGAGCTTTGGTTGTTATCTTGGCTAGATATTCTGGTGTCAGACTTAAAATGGGTGGGACATAGGTTTAGGGATCCAGCAATCATGTTGCCTGAATCTAATATCCAGATTCCACCTCTACCTCTGCACCAGCACCATGCTGCTATATTATTCACGAGAATTACAGAGACCATATGTTGGAATATGCCATCCGATGATGACTAGTCTGTACTCCTGCTCAGTTAATTGTGAGCCAGAACCAGGAGCAATAGACCCAGGCAAGTCTGGCCAGAGACCAGCAGGTTGCTTTTCTCTTTTCTAAAAATTGGGTGGTGCCTGTGGCTCAAAGGAGTAGGGTGCCGGCCCCATATGCTGGAGGTGGTGGGTTCAAACCCAACCCTGGCCAAAAACTGCAAAAAAAAAAAAAAAAAGTAAAAATGTTCTGGTTCTTGGCTCGGCACCTGTAGCATAGTGGTTATGGCGCGCTGGCCACATGCACCGAGGCTGGCAGGTTTGAACCCAGCCAGGGCCAGCTAAGCAACAATGACAACTGCAACTGAAAAATAGCCGGGTGTTGTGGTGGGCGCCTGTAGTCCCAGCTACTTGGGAGGCTGAGGCAAGTGAATCACTTAAGCCCAAGAGTTTGAGGTTAATATGAGCTGTGATGCCACGGCACTCTCCCAAGGGCGACACGGTGAGACTGTCTCAAAAAATAGTTCTGGCTCTTGTCATGGGGCCTGAATTATTATGGTGATATGCAGGGGCATGAGTTGGGTGATGTGAACTGGAAGTTATTGGTGAATATTGAAATGAGAAGAAAACCTTTCAAAAAGTCATAAACTTTGGTCTGATGTTGAAGCCATCAGGGACCAAAAAGTATTTAGAGATCCTATCAATCTGTCTAATCTCTGTCCTCCAAATAGCTGGAGGTACTTAGGGCAATGATAATTACTTAAACAGAAACACCGCATAGTAGTGACATATCACTTAAAAGGTGAATCAAAGTCAATAAGGAAACATTTCGATCCTAATATGCAAGTGGGAAAAGACATCAACAGACACAAGAGAAAATGCAACTCTGTGGTGAACTAACATGGGAAAATATGCAATTTGCCTCACTCAGAAACACATAAAGAAAAAATGTTAATGTATCTTCGGGTTATTACAGTTGCAAAAGTGAGGAAAAATACTCAGTGTTAGTGTGTGTGAAATAGGATCTCTGCTTCTAACTCAGTACACACCAACAAAACCCAAAATTACGTGTGTAATACTTTAACTTTTTATCTTGAAAAATATATAGCAAAAACTTCTGTTTACTTTCCATCTAGATGCACCTTCTTCTTATCTTATGATTCACCGATGATTTGGTTACTATTGTCCTTTACAGTCTTCTTTTCATATTCCTAATATTATTATCATCCTCATCCTTGATGACCATTAAGAGTAAGTTGTAGACATTGTGTCATTCTGCTCCTTTCCCCTATATAATTCAGGATGGATCTCCTTGTGTGTATCTTAAGAATATAGATCTTCTGTTGTGTAACTGCAGTGTAAGCATCAAATTCCCCAAATACAACTTGGATTCAATACTCTAATCAGATACAGAGTTCATACATAGATTTTGCCAATTGCCCCATTAATACGCTCTATAGTGTATTTTTTCCTGATCCAGGCTGCCTCATCGTCTTGATTTCACTTGTCTCTTTAGTTGCCTTTAATCCATCCCAGTCCCTTAGCCTGTCTTTGTCTTTCATGGTTCCAACATTTTTTTTAAAGAATATAAGTCCTGGCTTGGCACCTGTGGCTCAATCGGCTAAGGCGCCAGCCACGTACACCTAAGGTGGCGGGTTCAAATCCCCAGCCCGGCCTGCCACACAACAATGATGGCTGCAACCAAAAAAATGGCCGGGCATTGTGGTGGGCACCTGTGGTCCCAGCTACTTGGGAGGCGGAGGCAGGAGACTCGCTTGAGCCCAGGAGTTGGAGGTTGCTATGAGCTGTGATGCCATGGCACTCTACCCAGGGTGACAGCTTGAGGCTCCATCTAAAAAAAAAAAACAACAACACAATGATGGACGCAACCAAAAAAGAGCTGGGCATTGTGGCAGGCGTCTCTGGTCCCAGCTACTTAGGAGGCTTGCTTGAGCCCAGGAGTTGGAGGTTGCTGTGAGCTGTGATGCCACAGCACTCTACCCAGGGGGGGACAGCTTGAGGCTCTGTCTCAAAAAAAAAAAAAAAAAAAAGACTAGTCTGGGGTGGCACCTGTTGCTCAGTGGTTAGGGCGCTGGCCCTATGGTGGATTTAAATCCGGCCTTGGCCAAACTGCAACAAAAAAATAGCCAGGCATTCTGGTGGGCACCTGTAATCCCAGCTACTTGGAAAGCTGAGGCAAGAGAATTGCTTAAGCCCAGGATTTGGAGGTTGCTGTGAGCTATAATGCCACAGCACTCTACCCAGGGCAACAAAGTGAGACTTTGTCTCTTAAAAAAAAAAAAAAAAAAAAAGGCCGGGCGTGGTGGCACACGCCTGTTATCCTAGCGCTATGGGAGGCAGAGGCGGGCGGATCACCTGTGCTCAGAGGTTGGAGACCAGCTAAGACCCCCCTGAGCCAGTTGAGCCAGCGTGAGACCCTGTCTCTACTACAACAACCACAGGACAACGAGACAGCCGGACCTTGTGATCCCAACTACACCGGGGGGGGGCAAGAAAACACTACAGGAGGAAGAAGTAATAAAAAAAAAAAATTAAAAAAAAACTTCAAAGTAGTAAGTTGAAATAAATGAGTTGAAATAAAAAAAAAAAAAACTAGCCTGAGCAACATAATAAAACCTTGTCGCTACAAAAAATTAAAGAAAAGAAAAATAGCTGGGTGCAGTGGCACTTGTAATCCCAGCTATGAGGCAGGAGGATCACTTGAGCCCAGTAGCTGGAGCCTGCAGTGAGCTATGACAACAACACTGAACTCCAGCCTGGGCAACTGAGCAAGACCCTGTCTCAAAACAAACAAGAAACAAAAAACCAACAACAACAAAAGAAAAAAAAAAAAAAACAACCAAGAACCAAAATATACCCCAAGAAAAGTAAAAGAATGGGCAGGCTGACAGATGCTGGCTGCACCCAGGTTTGCAGGGCATAGAGCTGAGCTCAGTGGAAAACTGGAGGTGGGCACAGGAGCGTTTGCTGCTATTCTTTAAACAGAGAAATTCTATCACCTATAATCCCAGCACCCAGAAGACACCTGCCCCACCCTCACACCACTTTTTTTTAAGTGACAGGGTCTCACTCTGGCACCCAGACTGGAGTGCAGTCTGCACTGGTGCACTAATTGTAGCTTTGAACTCCTGTGCTTGAGGGATCCTCATAGCTGGGACTACAGGTGCCACAACCACACCTGGTTTCACCCCTCCTTACAAACAGCTAACAAGGGCTTTCTCACTGTGTGTGCTAAGAAGTATTTCCTGGTGATCTGCTTTCTGCACGTATCTAAGAACTTTTTTAAAAGAAAAATATGTTAACACAACAGAAGTTAAAAATACAATGATGGCTGAACGAACTTTTTTTTTTTTTTTTTTTGAGATGGAGCCTCAAGCTGTTCCCCTGGGTAGAGTGCCATGGCATCACTCACAGCACTCTCCAACTCCTGGGCTCAAGCAAGTCTCCTGCCTCTACCTCCCAAGTAGCTGAGACCACAGGCGCCCGCCACAACGCCCAGCTATTTTTTTGGTTGCAGCCATCATTGTTGCTTGGCGGGCCTAGGCTGGATTCGAACCAGCCACCTTAGGTGTAGCCACTTAGCCACAAGTGCCGAGCCGGCTGAACGAACTTTTATAAAGTAAAGATTTTATAAAGGATGCTGGGCCTAGAGGCAGAACATAGCCTATGATCTGGCTCTCAGCTTGTGGCCTCTACCTCTCAGAGAGGCTGTCCCTGACATTTTTTTTTTGAGACAGAGTTTTATTATGTTGCCTTCGGTAGAGTGCTGTGGTATAACTGCTCACAGCAACCTCAAACTCTTGGGTTTAAGCAATTCTCTTGCCTCAGCTTCCTAAGTAGCTGGGACTACAACGACACAGTCTAGAGTTGCCCGATTTCAAACCTGGTAAAATGAAATCAAAGCACACCCCTTTTGCGTCTCCCTCTGGCCAGGGCTGCAGGGCATCTCTTGCACACAGCTGGACTGCAGCACTGTGCCCGTCAGTGAACACTGTGCCCTGTCCCCCATATCTGAGTCAATGTTCCCTGCAAGCATTCAGGCTGCTTTGGTCTTCTGTTTTATGTGAACTCTTACCAGAGTTTATCAGAACTTCGCTCTGACCAAGCCAAATTTTCCAAAGGGAAATTACCAGGTCAAAAAATAACATATACAGGGCCACAGTGCAACCAACCCTCAACACCTGCCGTGCCCATGGGGTGGAGGCACCTCCCAAAGGCCTGTGTGCGTCTGCACAGCCCGCAGCTCAGACAGGCATGCTAACCTGTCTACGGTTTCCTGGAACACAAGTGCACATGAGCTCCTGAGGACCATGGCCTTCTCGTCTTCTGCTGTCAGCTCCTCACTCAGCACCCAGCCTGCTGCAAGCACAACCCTGACACTGAGAGCGCAGAGAGCCACACCAGGACCAGGCTGCACCGCACTGGGCCACAACAACTTGCAATTCTCCACAAGTCCTGGAGAGGCTATGGCTAGACACGATGAAAACAGTGTGGCCACGTGAAGGTTTGGGCACTGTTCAAAGATCAACATTTACCTTTGGGCTGTCTCCTCCAGAAGCTTCCTTTTCATGTTCTGGCTGCGAGTTTTCGGACATTAAATTGAGGTCAGATGGCATCACTCGGCCCATTTTGTACCCTGAAGACCCTGCTCCTCGGGGGCTGGATGGGCAGGAGTTGGCAGCACTGTAGGGACAAGAGGCTGTCCATCAGTCTGTCACAGAACATACATCATACTGCATGGCAACACGAGCTATGATTTCAGGGAAAACAAATTCAACAATTTTAAAACAGAGTATCAGGCTCAGTACCCGTATGTAGTATAGTGGTTATGGCGCCAGCCACATACACTGAGGGTGGCGGGTTTGAACCTGGCCCTGGCCAGCAGCTAAACAACTGCAACAAAAAAAAATAGCTGGGTGTTGTGGCAGGTGTCTGTAGTCCCAGCTACTTGGGAGGCTGAGGCAAGAGAATCGCTTAAGCCTAAGAATTCAAGGTTGCTGTGAGCTGTGATGCCATAGCACTCTACGGAGGATGACATACTGAGACTCTGTCTCAAAAAAAAAAAAAAAAAAAAAAAAAAAAAGAGTATCAGCATTTCCAAAGGAAAAAATAGGCTTACCAGGTCTCTGAGATTTCAGATCACCCTAAGAGGCAATGTGGACACAGGATGTCTATATCCACACATGTCATCTCATGACAAACTCTCAGGAAGCCAGCAGCCCACTCATCCCACCAGTGAGGAAACTGAGGCTTCGGATGTTCCAGAATGTACCAAAGACACAAAACAACACACTGCAGGTCCAGGGCTCGAGTGTGGCAGAGAGGCACAGAGTACATGGAGCTCTCAGAGAAGAGAGGAGCTAGATATGCTGTGGTGGAAGGCAGGAGGACAGCCAGATAAGGACATCTGAGTCAAAGTGGAGGGTCTGTTCTGCCTTAGGACAGCAGCCATGGACACCAACACTGGCTGTGGTCCCAAGGCCCAGAAGCACATGGTGGGTCAGTTAGCAAACACGCAGAGCGCAGAAACAGACAGACACCAGCTCTGAAACAGGCAGGCACTCCCCTACCTGAGAGGTCGCTTTGACAACTGAATCTGGGTACTGAATGCACCTCCGCTAAGCTTAGGGACTGTGTGTTTGGTTTATGTTGCAGGCCCTGCACAGAACACTTCAATTAAAAAGAATGAACCACTGACATCAAGATAAGATTATTTTAAAAATCCAGTAAGTTACAGAGATGTTTGGTGAGGGGATAAAAGAAATATTCCAAATATAGAGAGAATTATTGGAAAAAACCAAGAAGCCTAATAGGAGTTACCTCTGAGAAAAAGAAACAGAAAGGAGGCCAGGGAGGTGTAGAGGGAGGGGAACATATCCCCAGCCCTGTGGCCCCACAGGGCCTCTGAGATGTGCCATGACCATGCCCAGAATGCACTCACCCACCCACCAAACAAGCGTTCACTGGATGCCAGTGAAGGGTACTTAAAGTACTGGGGAGGGAACAGGAACAAGAAAGACCAGAGTGAAACCAGAAAAAAAACCTTACTGCCAAGGCAATTCTTAGTAATTAAAAAAAAGCTGGGACACTATCCTATCAGACTTCAGGCTATACTACAAGGTCAGAGTGATCAAAACAGCATGTTTATTGGCACAAAAATAAAGATATAGACATTTGGAACCAAATAGAAAACTATGAGATGAAACTAATATATTACAGCCACCTGATCTCTGATCAACCAAACAAGAACATACAGTGGGAATCCCTATTCAACAAATGGTGCTGGGAGAACCGGATATCCACATGTAAAAGACTGAAACTGGACCCATACCTTTCATGACTTACAAAAAATGACTCAAGATGGATAAAAGATTCAAATCTAAGGCATGAAACAATAAAAATTCTCAAAGAAAGTGTGCGGAAAAACACTTGAATTATACAGCCTGGGGAAAGATTTTATGACTTCTGTGGCAATTACAACAATAACAAAAACAAATAAATGGGACCTAATTAAACTGAAAAGCTTCTGTATAGCTAAGACAACAACCAAATCAGAGAACATTCAGAATGGGAAAAGATATTTGGATATTATGAATCAGCCAAAGGCTTGATAAATAGGATCTACAGAGAACTCAAATTAATCAACAAAAAGGACCCAACAATCCCATAGATCACTGGGCAAGAGAAATGAACAGAACCTTCTCTAAGGAAGAAAGATGAATGGTTAACAAATATATGAAAAAATGCTCATGGTCCCCAATCATCAGAGAAATGCAAATCAAAAATATCCTGAGATACCACCTAACCCCACTAAGATTAGCACACATTGGGTGGCGCCTGTGGCTCAAAGAGTAGGGTGCCGGCCCCATATGCTGGAGGTGGCGGGTTCAAACCCAGCCTCAGCCAAAAACTGCCAAAAAAAAAAAAAAAAAAAAATTAGCACACATCACAAAGTCCCAAAGCTGCAGATGCTGGCACAAATGTAGAGAAAAGGGAACACTTTTACATTGTCAGTGGGACTACAAACTCATACAGCCTCTTTGGAAGGAAGTATAGAGAATCCTCTAAGAGGATTAAATTAGATCTCTCATTTGACCCCACAATTCCACTTCTAGGCATCTACCCAGAAGAAAAAAAAATTCATTTTACCACAAGGACATTTGCACTAGATTGTTTACTGAAGCTCAATTTACAATTGCCAGGACGTGGAAACAACCTAAATGCCCATCGATCTAGGAATGGATCAACAAACTGTGGATCCGTATGTATACCGTGGAATACTATTCAGCCATTACAAAAGATGGAGACTTGGCTTGGCACCCGTAGCTCAGTGGTTACGGTGCCAGCCACATATACCAAAGTTGGTGGGTTCGAACCCAGCCCAGACCAGCTAAACAACGACAACTGCAACAGAAAATAGCCAGGGGTTGTGGCAGGCACCTGCAGCCCCAGCTACTTGGGAGGCTGAGTAAGAGAATCACTTGAGCTCAAGAGTTTGAGGTTGCTATGAGCTGTGACACCATGGCACTCTACCTAGGGCGACATAGTAACATTATCTCAAAAAAACAAACGAAATAAAAAAAAAGATGGAGACTTTACATCTTTTGTATTAACCTGGATGGAGTTGAAACACATTCTTCTTAGTAAAGAATCACAAGAATGGAGAAGCAATTATCCAATGTACTCAATTCTAATATGAAGCCAATAGATAATTTAATACATGCCCCAAAAGGAGAAAAACTCATTTCAATTCAAGTTCGGGGGAAGTGACGAGGGAGGGAGGGGGCTAAAGTGCTCTCACTGAGTGGGTATGGGGTGGGGTGGGCTTGGTACACCTATTTTGTGTGGGACATAACCAGAAGATTAACTCAACTAAATCAAATATTTTGACCTGGTTGCTTGTACCTTCACATTAACCTGAAATAAATTTACTTAAAAAAAAAAGACTATGACCATAGTACTCTGGGAAGCTGAGGCAGGTGGACTGCCTGATTGCAAGAATTTGAGAACAGCGTGAGCAAGAGCAAGACCCCATCTCTACTAAAAACAGAAACACTGCCTAGGTGTGGTGGCAGGCACCTATAGTCCCAGTTACTTGGGAGGCTGAGGCAAGAGGATCGCTTAAGCCCAGTAGCTTTAATTTGCTATGAGCTTCAAAGCCACAGCACTCTACCCAGGGTGACAGCTTGAGGCGCTGTCTCACAAAAAGAAAAGACTCAGGGCTACACGTTTAAAAACTAGTCAACTTCCAAGGGTGGCAGGTTCAAACCTGGCAACAAAACTGCAACAAAAAAATAGCTGGGCGTTGTGGCAGGCACCTATAGTCCCAGCTACTCAGGAGGCTCAGGCAAGAGAATCGCCTAAGCCCAGGAGTTGGAGGTTGCTGTTAGCTGTGTGAAGCCATGGCCCTCTTCTGAGGGTGATAAAGTGAGACTCTGTCTTTCAAAAAAAAAAAAAAAAAAAGAAGTTTACGACACAGGACAGTGTGGACTTAGGAAAGGTAAGTGACCTGGTGACTAGATGGCAGATTTGGAAAGGCAGACTTAGTCCATCCTCCAACCAGTGCCCCATCTCCCTGAGCACCCATGGCTGCTGGTCAGTCCTACTTGGTCTGGGGTTCCCAAGGCTGTTGCATGGTGGAGCTGTATCTGACAGAGGAGGATGTGGGCTTCTCCTCCACCTGAGCACACCCTGCATACTTTTTACGTAAGGCTTAACACCTGGCAACAGGACTTCTTGACTTTTGCCTACCCACTGACATATTTACTTCAGTCCACTTAGTCATGTAAAGACAAATTCAACCAAAGTAGAAAACAGAGAAGGACCTTCTTCAGTAAAGTAGCCATGGGAGATGGAGGATAAAATGAGGCCTGACACCAACAGCAGCTGCCCCTAACCAGCACCCAGTGTGGGACAGTGGCTGGAGTTTACCTGGAGACTCCCTCCATTTAATAAAAAAATAAATGCACTGAAGATACTTTTCCAGAATGCCAATTTTTTAAACTTTTTTTTTTTACACATAATAAAAAATTTACCATTTAAGCGATTTTTCAATGTACATTTGAGAGGCACTGAGCACATTCACACTGCTGTGTAGACATCACCACCATCCATCTCCAGCACATTTTATCTTATAAAACTGAAGCTCTGCCCTTCAACATGCACCCTTAGCCATACTACTTCCTCCTCCAGGAATCCACCTGCTCTGTGACCTCACTGAGGGAACCCGAGCAGTGTCTCTCCTATGTGATGCTGGCCTCAGGGTCAGCCCCTGTGGTACTCATCAGCATGTGTCAAGATTTCCTTTCTTTGTAAGATTGAATAATATCCCACTGGGCTAAGCAAGGTGGCTCACACCAGTAACCCTAGCACTCTGGAAGGCTGAGGTGGGTGGATAGCCTGAGCTTAGGAATTCAAGACCAGTCTGAGCAAGAGAGAGACCCTATTTCTAAAAATAGCTGGGTGTTGTGGCAGGTGCCTGTTGTCCCAGGTACTGAGGAGGCTGAGGCAAGAGAATTGCTTGAGCCAAGAGTCTGAGGTTGCTGTGAGCTGTGACAACAGAGCACTCTACCGAGGGTGACAAAATGAGACTCTATTTCAAAAAGAAAAAAAAAAAAAAGGAAAGAAACAAAAGCAAAACCCCACTGGATGTGCACTGGGTTTATTTATCCAGTCACCCATCAGACACGTGTGTTACTTCTCCCTCTTGGCTCTTGTGAATAAACACTGCTTTGACCATGGGTGTACAAATACCTCTGCAAGACCCTGCTTTCAGTTCTAGTATGAACCACAAAGTGGAACTGCTGGATCATATGGGACTCTTGCTTTTTAACTTTTTGAGGAATGACCATACAATTGCCCATGGCAGCTGCACCATTTTACATTCCTACCAACAGTGCACTGAGCTCCAGCTTCCCCACATTCTCATCAACACCTGCTATCTATGTCCTTCAGGGGCCACACTAATTGGTGTGAGGTGCCATTTCACTGTGTCTTTTTTTTTTTTTTTTTGACACAGAGTCCCACTATGTTGCCCTGAGTAGAGCAACCTCAAACTCTTGGGCTTAAGTGATTCTCTTGCCTTAGCCTCCTAAGTAGCTGGGACTACAGGTGCCTGCCACAATGCCGCAGCTATTTTTTATTGCAGTTGTCATTGTTATTTAGCTGGCCTGGGCCAGTTTTGAACACACCGGCCTTGGTGTATGTGGTTGGCACAGTAACCACTGTGCTATGGGCGCTAAAACCTTCACTATGGTTTTGATTTCCATTTCCCTAATGATTAGTGATGTTCAGTATCTTTTCATGTGCTTATTGGCCATATGTGTAACTTCACTGGAGAAATATCTTTTGCTTTTTTAACCTGGTATTTTGTCTCGTTTAGTTTTAGGAAGTTCTCTATATATTCTGCATAATCTCTTGACAGATAAAAGATTTGCAAATACTTTCTCCCAACCCATGAATTGCCTTTTTACTGTTTATATTGTCTTTTGACACATAAAATTTTATTTATTTATTTTTTGGAGACAGTCTCACTCTGTTGCCCTCGGTAGAATGCTGTGGTGTCAGCTCATAGTAACCTTAAACTCTTAGGCTCAAGCAATCCTCTTTCCTCAGTCTCCCAAGTAGCTGGACTATAGGCGC
>CAUYQV010075991.1:0-63766 GCA_963574575.1 Galagoides demidoff | reverse complement strand
TCCCCTACCTATAAAAATGGGTACTGTCAGTACAGGAACTATCTCACAGGGTGAGGAATAAATGAACTATAAACTTTCCTCTGGCTAAGAACTTTTTAAATATAACCTGGGAATCACAACCACTTCTTTTTTTTTTTTTTTGAGATGGAGCCTCAAGCTATTCCCCTGGGTAGAGTGCCATGGCATCACAGCTCAGAGCAACCTCCAACTCCTGGGCTCTAGTGAGTCTCCTGCCTCCGCCTCCCAAGTAGCTGGGACCACAGGTGCCCGCCACAACGCCCGGCCATTTTTTGGTTGCAGCCATCATTGTTGTTTGGCGGGCCCAGGCTGGGGATTTGAACCCGCCACCTTAGGTGTACGTGGCTGGCACCTTAGCCGATTGAGCCACAGGCGCCGAGCCCGAATGGAAACATATTGATGGAGAGAGAATGCGAAGGGAAAAAGACTATAGGATTTGGAATCTAGCTCTGTGAATTGGTGGGTAAGGGATGCAGGAAGAAATAAATGTCTGAGGCCACATGAGTTAGAAAGCAGTAGCATCATTAACACAGATGAGGAAGCTGTGGATAGGAGCTGGATTTGCTGAGTTAAAAACATGAGAATGTGCCAGTGGAACATCCAAGCAGAAATGTTCAGCAGATGGCTGGAAATAGAAGGCAGGAAGAATTTGGTTTCAGAATCGGAGCTTTTTTCAGACTGGCCATAGAAGTGTCTGGCTATTTTGAAAATCCCCAAGAAACACTTGCTTTATACAAGGCTTACAGTTCTGATGTTGTGACTAACAGAAAATATCATAGTAATCTGAAATTATTGGCAGACCAACAATTTCTTCTGTAGTAGAAAAACACACGCTTGTGACACGGAGAGGCTGTAAGTGTGCATGGAGGAAGGGAGGTGTGGGAAGGCAGAAAGTCAAGTTCTAGACACGCAAGCTCTTGTGAAGATACTGGAGAAGGAAGCTGGAAGAAGTCAAGTTCAAGAAGTTTGGAATTCTGGAGGCTGAAATGGCCCAATGCTTCTTGGACACCAAGGATTGATGCTGTTTACTTTCTGACTACTTTTATAGAGCAGGGCTTGCCTCACATAGAAGCCTGTTTAGAATCCATCTCTTTGTTCTTTCTCCTTCAGACCAAATAAACCTTATTTTATTCTTCACATAGGTCATACTTTCCACGTCTTTAATTATTTGTTACTCTTCCCTGAGCTTTCTCCAATTTTCCTCTTCTCTGAAAAAACTGAGACAAAACCTTCAAAACACAGTAATAACTGGCTTAGTTCTGGGCACAGGAAATTATTCTTTTTCTAAAATGTCAAATCCTAGGCAACCTTTCTTTGCCGGTTTCCACCTGTTTTTAATGCTACTATATAGTGCTCCCCTTATCTTAACATCATGGCAATTTTATAGAAAATGTGATCATAGTGGAACATATCTTTTTCAACAATTTTGTTTTAATTTGAAAGGTTCAGAGTTGAAATGAATGTTGGCTCAGGCCTATTTCTTTTTTATTTTCCATTTCACGGAGACGTTAGGTAGGTTACAGAATGCTACCGGTCTGATCACTTTCTTCCATAAGACGTTCATGTCATGAAACGTACGTGGCAAAATTGTCAAACTCTCTCCTGATTTGTGTTTTTGCCCCTGCTCACTCCAACAGATTAAATCCTGGGCCAACTAAAAAGTGAGAATACGGGGGTGGGGTGAGGTGGGGGAAGGGCAAGGGATCGCTCAGACCTTAGCAAAAAACTACAAGCAGTGGGGGACCCGCCAAGGAACCGAGAGATGGTGCTGACCACATCTTCGTGAGTAATTTTCCATCTGGACTGGAGGAAGATCCTGTAAAGCACAGTCCCAGATCACACACGCTGGGCTCCGATTCAGCAGGATTTACAAGACTCACTACTGGAAAGAGTCTACGGCTCTGTTGGCACAAGCAGTGGAGAAAGAAATGTTCACTGGACAATAAAAACTTGGGGTTTACAAAGTAAAACAAAAACACGGCCTTTCTTTTAAAGGGTGATGAACCCGATTTAACGGGGGGCGACCGTTTCCAGGGTTGAGAGGCTGGCGAGGACCTTTTCAGCCACAATAGTCGAGGCTCTGCCGTCGCTTCTGCCCCGGGGGTGTATCTGAGTCCAGAAGCGCGAATTCTCACCCTCCGCGCAGGCGAGGCCCGCGGGGCAGAACCGGGAGGCAGCGCCGCCCTCGCCCCGGACTCCCGGCGGCTCCTCCCCCGCCCCGTCCCAGACCCCAGCGCCCGCTCCCCGCGGCGGCCGGCGGCGCTGCGTGAGTCTCCACACGTAGCCGCAGACAGCTCCTTAAATAGCGCCCGAGCTGAGCGGAAAACCCAGACGAGCGGCCCGGGAGGGCGAGCAGAGGCGACCGCCCCGGCGCACGCAGCAGCCGCGGGTCAGACGGCGGCCAATCGTCGGGGCGCGGCCCGCCCAGGCGCCTCCCCCGGGAGCCTATAAGTCGTCCGGGCGCCGGCGGGGACCGTTGCTCCGCGCTCCGCCGACCGCCTCACTCGGGCCTCGCCGCTCGCACCTCGCGCGTTCGCGCCTCCCGCCCTCGCCAGTCCCGGCTGACCGGCCCCGGCGCTCTCGCGAGAAGTGCGCGGCTGCGGGCGGCGGGGCGACCGCGGGCGCCGGCCCTCGACGTGCGGAGGGAGGACGAGGCGGTGCGCGGCGATGCGTCGCCTGCTGCTGCTGCTGGCGCTGGCGCTGCCCCGCTGGCCGGCCTTCCCGGGAGCGGAGTCGGAGAGAGCCTCCAGCAGCCCCACAGGTGAGCGCCCCGCGGCCCGCCGCTGCTCATCCATCCGCAGCCCTTGGACGGGGCTCGCCAGGTGAGGGACGGCTGGTCCCTCCCGCCGGGAGCGCAGGGGCTTCCCCAGACTTGCGGTCGGCCGGTGCTGGTCTGGGGCAAGTGTGCAACCACCCGCCTTGGTGGGCTCTTGTATTTCGTGTACCGAGCGCGCCCGAATTTCCTTTCAGAACAAGTTCGGGTTTCCTTTTGCTCTTGCAGGTCACTGGGCACCGCTAACACCTTTCCTGCGACTTTCCTTTCTCTCCCCTTCTGGGAGTTGGCATGGATTCGTCCCTGATGGACGAGGCCATACTCCCTCTGTGACCTAAACACGGGGCTCAGTGTACTTTTTGATTGATGGTGACACATTCCTTCCAGCACCCCAGGAAGCGGCCGGTAACACTTACCTCTTGCCAAAAACAACGCTCATAAACCGTGGTTGTTTTCAGCGAGGCTGCCTGGCTACCCAATACCTCCAGGCGGCAGCTTTCCTCCTTTGGGATTTGGAGGGGAAGCTGTGGACACACAGTTTTCTCCCCTTAGCTACCCTTTTCTTAAGCCTGGTGCTGTTTCTTGTTTTCAGAAGCTGGAACTGCAGTGAATGGTCTAGTCAAATTCGTGTAAAACAAAACTTTTTACCTTTAGCCAGAAAAAGTCTCACCACGGTTGTCTAAGCATTCTGTAATACCCTTTGCCACACATGAGAACTCCATGGAGGTTTCCACTTTTGTGCTCTTATTCTCAACTCTCTGAAACTGGATCTTGCATTTAAATAACCTTCTACATTTCTTTTTTTAACTTAAGATCATTTGGGTACCCCATCTCCCCTACTTTAGTAAGATGCTTTTCTGCTAGAATTTACCTGAAGTCTGAAAACAGAAATTCCTACTATTTCAGGGTTACATCCAAAAGGTGACATTTGGTGGACAGTACAGATAATTCATGTAGACGTGGTTTTGTTTTCATTTTTAGATGTGCCAGAAAACGTTAAAAGGCTAAACTGCCCATCTTTCTATATTCTTGCCAAACAGTGCTCTCTTTGTTAGCATGAGAAACGTCAGCATTTAGATGGATTGCTGTGGTCTGAGATGCTTTGCTTTGTGTCAGGTATAGGTGAAGGCTTAAAAACAAATTTCTGAACCCGTGTGGTTCCTCTAAATCTGAACTAAATATTTTCATAATTTTAAGATACTTCTTTTAGTGCAATATCTAGAACGATAGACAAGTAAATGCCTTTGGTAAACTTGGAAAGAGAGCTATAAAAGAAAACAAAAAACTTTCCCCAGAAAAATGTCTGTCTTTGTTGAAGCACCCAAAGATACTTTTATTGGGAAATAAACCTCTGAGGGTTTTGCTATAGTTAGAGGGGTCCTTTTGGCTTTTGTATATTTTATCCACTTCATTACCAACATTCTTTACTTTTTATAGAAGCATCTGTATTCTAGACCCCTTTAAGTTTGTAATCAAAGTTGACTTCCTTTCTCTGGCTTTTAAATTTCAGAAAACTGGACAATACACTTTGAATAGATTGTAACATCAGAGAAAGGGAATTTCAGATATGAATGTTTTTCTCAGAAAAAAGAGCACATAAAATTCACTGTTGAAAGCTGAGGACTGTCACTTTTGGTAGGTGGGCATAGACAATTAAGTTCTGGCCCAAATGTGGGAAAATACTAATTAGTAATAGGTGGAGTCAGCAGCAGCAAGTTTGATTACAAACTTCTGGGTGGGTAGATGTTCTTACAGGTTATGTGATAAGCTAGTAAAGGTAGGAGGCACACTGCTTGAAAATGTGGTCAGAATCATGGACTATGGCCTTTTTTATTCCTTAAATATTACAATTTGAATTTAATAAATGGAAACTTATTAATCTACATAAATATCAAGCTTTTTAAAAGGATTCTTTGTTGTCTAGCTTAATAGGAGATCTTTAAGGACAGTGCCTAGCATCTCTAACCTCTTATATTTGCCATTGTGTCCCAGCTGGCCAGGAAGAAAAGGATTAGATCAGAATTTTTTTGGTCCTTTTGACATTTTGAGCCTGGATACTTCTTTGCTATTGGAGGCTGGCCTGTGCTTTATAGATATTTAGCTGTGTCCTTGGCCTCTGCACTAGGTGCCAGTAATACTCCCTTCCATATGTAAGAACAAAACATGGCCAACTATCCAAATTGCCCAGAGTTGAGAATCACTAGATAAGGAAATCTATGTATATTTGAGACAATGTAGCATTATAGTGTTACTAGAATGATAATGGCAAATCTTTCTTTCTTGAAAACATATTTATAGTAATTTTCCTTTTTTCCTCTGTAATATGGAACGTGCTGTTTGAATCACATTCATCCACTTTTGGAATACAGTTCTCCCCAGCTTTGGTGCTTGGTTGAGCAGAGTTGAAAACACTGCTTTTTGTTTGGTTTACTAAGAGTTCTGGGTGCTGTGTGGATTCCTTTCTGTTTGCCACTTTATTCTTAGTGTGGAAAGAATCTAAATAAGATTTTGGTTAAAAATAATCATTTTCTTGTAGCATCATTTATAGAAATGGTACCTGAAAATTATATACTGTATAAATTATTATATACTGTGGGAGCTTTCATAGGCAGCCTCCTCCTAATCAGTGTCAGTGAACCAGGTTTATGTCTGTCCTGTACTTTCTGCATTCTAGATGGGAAGAAGGGGATGTATTCCAGCCAGTCTTTGCAATCAAGTCTCCAGAGCTGTATCAAAGCATGTATGTGTGTTTTCTGAGGCACCTTGACCATCCTATGGTCTGGATTGGGCAGAAGCCGAGTTTTGGGCAAAAATGAAGGAAATGGTTTCAGATGTTTCTGTCAAGACTAGTATTTTTCAACCACGTTCATTTATAAACTCTTTAATTTACTGTGGTACATTCAAGGAGGTAAGAATAGGTTTGTCCTATCTGCTGATGCAAACTAGCAATTTACGGGGTGGAGAGAGAACAAGCAAGGTCCTGGAGAAACCACTGGAAAGGAGAGCAAGGGGCTTGTCCTTGGTGCCCTTTTGTGCCCTGGGCTCCCACTGGGAATGACATCCCATCCTTTAAACAGACCATGCCTTTTATTTCATAAAATGAAAAGAGACATGTGAAACAACTCCTGAGAATGTGAGGATAAAGAATGAAAATTAAATTGAGTTACCTTTTTCTATCCATCATACAGGAGAAAGTACTTTAAAAATAAACTCTCATCATAGAAAATATGAAGATGGAAATTCCCAGACTCGTTGGAAGCACAGTGTCCTTGAAGAATAATTTAGTAATGTCTAGTGTAAACATTTATGTTTTATAATCCTAGATATGTACATGAATAGTACTTTCAAATTTCTGTGCCTCTCCATTTCTTTTATTTTTAAATATTCTATTTATTAAGTCTAGCTCCCAGGAGATTCTTCCCCTCACTATCTTTTGTTTAGTTCTTTTCCTCTGTAACTTTTAATATAAGTCAAACCTGCTTTGTATTGTAGCTGTGTATATTTAATAAATTATAAATTATTTAAAGTGAAAAACTGAGTTGTATTCTTTTTTTTTTTTGCTGTTTGGTGTCTACCCTTTTCTTTTGCCATGAAGAGATTCTCAGTTTTTGCTGAGTTCTGGCCTTCTGGCATGCAGTCAGGGAGATTGCTCTTTGCTTCATTTCTCAAGATTTCAGCTAAATTCACTGAGCTTTGTTCCTCTACTTGGGGACCCACACACCACCCTGACCTAGTGACTTACCAGTGAAACATCAAGCAAGGCCTTGTTTCTGAACTGCACTTGGCGAGTCTTCTCCACAGGTTGTATTTCCCCCCCACCTTCCATACTCGGTCTAAAACGGCACCTTCGCTGTTACTTACAGGTCACTGGGTACCATAATCCTTATTTAAATGTGAGGTGAAGTGGAGATTTGGAATGGCTGCACAACTTCCAGGAGTGCACGTAGCTACAAAGCAATAGAGGAGGGCCTCCTTCGGGCTGTTTTTGTCTTTCCTGGCCACATAGTTATTCTTTTGGACTTCTGGGTGTTACGGGAAGGAAACAAAGACTGGGCATCTGTGACTTAGACGAGCAAAAGGAATGCTTTGCTGATGGGGAAAGCACATAATTTGTAGGTTTACGTAAACAGAGGGGAAAGAAATGGGCACAGGCTGAAGGAAAGCTGGGTCCTAGGCCAGTGTGGTGACTGTGCCCTGCAGACCAAATCCCAGCAGGCCAAAACAGCTGCCTGTTGTCCTTCAGCCTATGAACTAGCAATGGTTCTTACATTTTTAAATGGTTAGGAAATATCAAGAGAAAAATAATAAGTTAAAGGAAAACTATATGAAATTAAAGTTATGTTGGCTCATGGCCACGTTTTGTTTGTGTATTGCCTGTGGCTTGCTGCAAGGCAGACGGGAGTCATTGCTGCAGAGACTGTTAGGCCAGCAGAGTCTAAAATGGTACTGTCCGGCCCTGTACAGCAAGCCTTTGCAGACCCTTGCCTCCGGAGATGACATTTCCAGTTAAGCTGTGCCTCACGCAGGTCTGCTGCTCTCTTGGAAAGAGCTGGATTCTGGACAGTAGCAGCTGGCTCTGGGCATTTCAGAGACCTGTTTTTCATTTTAGACTTTACCAGTGATTTCCTATGGTGTTTTGAATTCAAACAGAGCTTCTCTGTTACATCTTTTGAAACATGGCACTTGAAGCTAACTAGTAGACATGCTTTTCTGGTGTAAGTAGTGTTCTCATGATCAAAAATGAATAAAGCACTTTGATGGCTAGTTGGAAAGGAGGTGCATACTTCTTCAGAGCCTCAGTGTTTTTTAGAAATTTCTTGTAGAAACTTGGTCATAAATTGTTGGTTTAGTTCCTGGCAGGAAATAATTAGCACTTTTATTAATGAATATTTTTGTTTTTCTTTAACCATTGCTATAAATTAGGCTGATGTGAGAAAGGATGGCTTTTAAATCGACAAATACTCTTTTTTTTTTGAGACAGAGTCTCACTATGTCACCCTTGGTAGAGTGCTGTGGCATACAGCAACCTCCAACTCTTGGGCTTAAGTGATTCTCTTGCCTCAGCCTCCCAAGTAGCTGGGACTACAGGTGCCAGCCACAATACCCAGCTGCTTTTTAGGTGCAGTTGTCATTGTTGTTTAGTAGGCCCGGGCCAGGCTTGAACCTTCCAGCCTCAGTGTAGTGGCTGGCACCCTATTCACTGAGTTATGGGCACCGAGCCCAGAAATACTCTTTCCTGTAATTTGCATTTACTGTAGAGTGCGTGTCTCATTAAACTAAACTGAACTAATTTCCAAAATCATTGACATTGTAGTTAGCGAAGAAATAGTTATCCAGAGTAGGAGAATTATAGACACGGTGCTATTATTTTTTGTTCCGATTCTGTTCACTACCTTAAGGCCCATAAGTTGCACTATGTGTTTGGTCATAGTACTACTGAAGATTGGGTAATGATACAGAATTGATTACTGTCTGACTGTGTCACAAAGATGTGACCTTCAAAAAACACTATTTCTAATTAAAAAATATAGTACCTTCCAATAAGTTTTAATGTTTCTCAGGATAACTTTACTTAAAAAATTTTCAAACAGCAGCGGTATGTTATTCCCATGCAAAGGGAAGATTTCCATTGTATATTTCTTTTTGTATGTTAAAAGAGGAAAACCTAATTTTATAATTTTAATTAAGTTTTTAAGATTTAAATCTTATTTAAAAAAAAAAAGTAATTCAGGTTTTGCATCTTCATATATAGCTACTGATTGACCTTTGCCTTATTTTTAGGCCTAGATTGTTTTAGTAGTTTTAGGGAAATACTTTTTTAAATTTTTCATTGAAATGTGGCTATATTCTTCCTTTGAATTTATTTCATAAAGATGTGATTAAGTGAGAAAATGCTGAATTTCTTAGTGTGAAAATATGCTTTATAGTATAAGCATTCCATTCTTATACCATTCTTCTGGTATAAGAAATTCGTTTTCATGTTTATAGTTTTATAATTAAATTCTAGCTAGGGAGCAGCATTTAAATAGAAAGTAGACAATCTTTTCATTTTAAGAGCAATCAACACATATCTTTTTTTACTGTTTTTATTGAATGTTCTCTATTACCAAGGTGGTATCAGTTTCTCAAGTTTCTGAATAATGGGGACACTCAACTAGGCATTATCAAGACAGAGTGACCAGAGTCTGCTATAATATTTTTTTCTTCTTGGCCGAGGGCTCATATTTCTGAAGAAGAACTGTTTATGATCGAAATTTTCATTAGAAATAAAAAATATTCCCTATTTTCAATTTGAATAAAATTCAGAGAACATGATTATTACTGTAAATAATACCCTTAACACCTTTACTACAAATACAAGTTTTGGTGAACATAGCTAAAACACGGGTCTGAATGAGGAAGATGGGCAAGAACAGGCCAGGCACAGTGGCTCATGCCTGTAATCCTGCACTCTGGGAGGCTGAGGCTGGAGGGTCCTTTGAGTTCAGGAGTTCAAGACCAGACTGAACAAGAGCGAGACCCCCCCCATCTCTACTAAAAAGACAAATTGGCCAGGGCGTTGTGGCAGGCACCTGTAGTCCAAGCTGGCCAGAAGGATGGCTTGGACCTGGGAATCTGAGGTTGCTGTGAGCTAGGCTGAGGCCATGGCTCTCTAGCCTGGGCAACAGAGTGAGATTCTGTCTCAAAAAACAAGTGTTTATAACAAAGGTGAGTTTCTAAAATGGACTAGAATTAAAATTAAATCTCCTTTGTTACACTGATTATTTGTTGATTTTAATATTCCTTTCATTATTTTGGATACTTTAAGACATTCTGGTGTTTATTACATTACTAATAATTTGCTCATCTTCTTTCGGATATTCTTAAATTTTGGAGTATTCCCACCTTTTGTTTCTAGATACTGCTAATCTGCCTCAGGATTTCTTACAAAGTGTAGGGGAGAGAGAGAAATTTCCTTTGGTTTAAAAGTTGTGGTTCTACCCCTGTGCTGTGGACAGGTAAAGTTTCTTTACAGGACAAAGGAACTTTTAAGAACACACAATGTTTATTGGTGACAGCGCCAGCCCTGGTTATCCAGACACTCAGGCACCCTAAAGACGTAACGACTGTGTGTGATGCTGTGCAGTTGACCCTCTCACAGGCACCGCAGAGACCAGGGTGTAGTCATCCCTGGCAATCTTTCTGATGCTGGGGCATTATTCTGCTCTGGGAGAAGAAAGGCCCCAGAAGCTTTACTTCTTTATTCCAGAGCCCCTTCTTTATTCCATTTTAATTGGTTGGTTTGAAGCCATATTTTTTTATGTGGGCTTTAGGTTACTGATATTCACAGGTGCTGAATAAAGGTCTAAGAAGGGCATTAGTAACTTTTAGATTTATTGTTTTTTTCTAGAGACGGGATCTCACTGTCATCCAGGTTGCAATGCAGTGGCACTATCATAGCTCACTAACACCCTTGAGCCCATGGTTTCAAGCTTCCTAGGTCACTGGGAGTATAAGCATAGGCCACCATGCCTAGCTGTAAATGCATTTTCTAACAGGTTCTTTGACTATTTATTTAAACTTTCCTTCCTGGTTCTAGTGGTATACTAAAGAGCAGTAGCTATTTTATCTTCCCCCCCCCCAATTCTGCAAATATAGAATTTAAATTAATTTTTAAGAAGAAGAAACTGTGCAGACAGACTAAAATAACCTTCCTAATTCAGTCACCTGGGGAAGCCTTGCAGAGCTGCTATGCTGAGGGCAAACTGGTGCTTTGATGGGATTTTTCCAGTCTCGCCCAAGAAGGTCTGAGGCTCCTTGTCTCAGAGGTCCCTTCTCCTGCCCTGGCCGTCCGGTTGCCACCACAGCTGTGGCCGGAATGTCCTGCTTGTCTAGCCCGTCTGAAATTCCTGTCAGCCACATCTAGAGAAGGACAATTCTCCTTTTCTTCTTAGTTTAGTTTAGATGAGGTCGGAATTTTTTAAACAGAGACTTTACTAGGTAACCAAGGGCAAAACAAAACCCCAAACTGGAAAATCACCAAAGCAAAGAAATGAACAAACTTACAAAGTAGAAATTTACAGTTTTTATTCTGACTTAAGCATAATTCCATACTTGTCCACCTGGCACATTTTGGGGTCCATCGGTTCTGCATTCTTTCTCCACTCTTCTCTCACCCCTCACGTCTTCCCACTTTCCTTTACGCTGACAGCTCTTCCCTACAGTTTGAATCCCTGAGGTCCATGGGTAGGTAAGGCTTAACAGATGGACTGAACATATTTGTAGTTTCATAGGGACATAGAATCATGATCCTAGCTTTAGATACTTTGTTTCCTTCAGTAGGTAACATTTTTATGCTTTTGCCCATAACTTCTTTGTGAAATTTATTTTTAATTAGTATGGGTCCGTAAAAGTTGCATATGTGCATTTATGGGCTACATGTGATGTTTCCATACAGGAAACAATGTGTAATACTCAGATTAATTGGCATATCTGTCACCTCAAGCACTTATCATTTCCTTGTTTTAGAAACATTCTGATCCCACTTTTTTAGTTATTTTGAAATATACAATGACTTGCCAACTATAGTCACCCTGTAGTGCTATGAAATATTAGACCTTGTTCGTTCTGTCTGACTATACTTTTGGATCCATTAACCATCCCCACTTTAGGCTCCCCCCAACTCCCCTTTCCAGGCTCTGGAAACCATCATTCTACTTTCTATCTCCAAGAGATCAGTTGTTTTGTTAGTTCTCACATATAAGAACATGAGAAATGTGTTTTTCTGTGTTTGACATATTTTGTTTAATGCCTACAACTATTTCTGCAGTGCAGTAAATCTTGTTTTTGAGTAGTAATTTGCATTTACTTTTATGAACCTACATAATTTAATAAATCTACATTTATTTAGTTAACTAAACTTCAAAAATTCTCCCCCAATATATTTTTTTTTCTAAAGGGAGGCGACTGTATTGTAAATACTCTTAAATGCAAATATATGCCAAGAATAATTTCCATTGTATAATACTCTGAAATGTAACAATTAATGGTTTAAAATTTAATCCCAGGATTTACTGAATGGCTAGTCTGTATTCTGGCTGGGGAAGGGGGTGGGGAGAAACAGATAAACAAAACAAGATGAAAAAACAAAATAAATAACCAGGCTCAGTTCCTGTTTCACATTAAAGTTCTACGATGCTTTCAGGGAAAATAATACATATGTAAAAGTGAATGAATCAAAGAGGAACTGAGGGTGAGGCAGCCTGGGCCCCAGGACACAGCCCAGACATCTGGCATCAGGAAACCTGTATCCAAGGTCTAATCTTTCCTCTCACCAACCTTGAGCCAACTCCTGAGCTTCTCCAGACTTCGTTTGTAATTTTTTATCTTTCAGCTTTGTGATTTGATGTTTGTTGAATTTTAAGTGTCAGGAAGGTGGTAGAGAGACTGCTGCAGGAATCAGGAAAGAGGCCTCAAGGAAACTTACTGTCAATGTCTTAGGCCAAAGGAGGCACAGATACAAAGTTGTGCCTTTTGAATTCCTCTTTGGCTTCTAGTTACTGTATCAGGAGTTGGACTTGGCCAAGACTTGATGTTGCTTTTTTCCTAATTAGTTTTTGATTTAGAGGTAAGAAAGTAAGGCCAAAAATAACCAGAGTGAAATTTACATTTTAAAATATTCCAAGTGTTTTATAGGAGAGGAGAAAGCTGTTTTCTGTCTTCGGAAAGAAATCATGTACTTTTCAGGATGTTTAAATATTGTCAGCCATTAATAAATTACTTTGTATTCCTCTGTTTCAGCCCTGACATTTTGAGTCAAACAGATTAGTAAAAATGATGCTGGTAACTCTATAGAAATTAAAAAAAACTTTTATGATATATGTTCTTTATAAATAGGGACCCTCTTCCACATTTTACAGAAATATTTATCAAATCATCTAGGTCCACCTTTCACATTCATTAAGTGTCTTTTCAAATACGGTTGTGTTTAGTGAACTAATAATGTGATAAGTGAAAAGGCAATTATTTTATGGGAATAAAGCATTTGTGTGTGTTTGTACTCATCTGTTTTCATTAGTCATGAATTATTAATGTTAAGCCTTAAGAATTTTATGGACTAGAAAGTATGAGTGCCTTTTGTTCTGAACTTTTTCTCTTTACCTATGTGAATTATCACAGTTTCTTTATAATAGTAATTGCTTCCTATGATAGATTTGAGAATTAAAAGTGATAGTAGGTGTAATAAGCCTGACATAGTGTCTGTGAACAGAAACCGCTCACTGAGTGCTGCTTTTGTGATTTTCAAACAACCTAATTTTAATTAGAATTATTCTAAGTGGAACCTAGAAGGTATGGAATTAATTCTTGTATTCCAATAATGGAGAGAAAAATGCTGGCTTTCAGGGAATTCTAGAAAGAAACTTTAACAAGATAAAAAGACAACTTTTTTCAGGAAAACTCAAAGGAAATAAATATATTTAATGATGCAAGTAATGTCTTTTTGGTAATGTTATTTAACTACTTAAGTTCAAACTTTTAAACTCATTTTTTATCATTCTTCTGATTTATTCTTGATATTCAGGTATGTGGTTTCACCCATAATTTCTCTCTTTTTTTTTTGTTGTTATTCATCTATAAGGAAAGATATATATATATATATATAATTAAATCATTAAATAAACAGGTAAGGACTTTAAAATACTGTTAATCACATTTCAACAGTGCTTCCTTATTGTCATCTTACACCTATTCAAATTCACTTCTGCCCCTTTTCTCAAAAATGTCCCTTTACAGTTGGTTCCTTTGGTCAGGAATCATTATTTATCTTTCTCAACATCCTTCCAAGCTGGCCCCACCTGTCTAGATGGCAGGCTTCTGGCAGCCTCAGGCTTAAATCCAGTCTGCATATTGTTTTTCAGAATACTCAAATTCAGTTTTGGGTTGTTACAATCAGGAAAGTTTACTTAAAAATATAAATTTTTCTTGTCTTGGAGGGGAAAAAAAAAAAAGAAAAAACTAGAAAAAGAAGGCCTGGAAATCCTGGATTTGCCTTCTCCCAAGGACAGTTGGCTGGCCTGGCTGACAGTGAGCCGCGCTCTCTGGGGGGTGGTGCCGACGTGCTCCTGGCCACGCCCAGTCCCGTTGCTTCTGCCCAGCCTCCCTCCTGGCCACGCCCAGTCCCCTTGCTTCTGCCCAGCCTCTTCATTCACGTATGTTTGCAACCCTTGGTCTGGGCATGCATCACAAATGGGATAATTACTTCTTAAAGTTATTTCCCTTGTGTCCCCTTTCTCAAGTCCAGTGACTCTTAAACGTTGTATGCTCCACTCTACGGTATTTGGTAGTATCTGGAGACAGCTAGTCGTGAGTGGTGGATGCTACCGGCATCCATTGGGTAGAGGGCAGGGACACTGCTGAAACATCTCATGGTGTGCATACGCCCCCACCTCCACAGGAAGGGAATTATCGGCCCCAAATGTCAATAGTGTTGAGGCTGAGAAACTGCTCCAGTCTGATGACACATTTCTGATGTCAGTCCCCTACTCCCAGAGCCTTCCCTGTTTCCAGGGACTTCCCTATTTCCAGGTATATTTTGTCATTATTTACCAATCTGTACTCTGTATTCATATTGGACTCCTTGATGTCCAGCTGAGATATCATGCTGTTTTTGGTCCCTCAGCTATCAAAATGCTACTTCTTGTTTTAAGGGCTTTATCTAAGCCATTCATGAAGCTGATGACACTCTATCATGTATTCTCCAGAAAGGGCACAGTCAGGTAACCCACAGCCCATCCTAACTACAACTAATGGGAGAAGTGCGCTTCTGTACTGGTCAGGGTTCCATTCAGGAAGAAACGATTGCAGATATTTTGAACAGAAGTAGATTTAACAAAAATGATGATGATCTTTTTATAGTTATTGGAAAGGCTTTAGAATGGGGTTTAGGCCAAGCCCTCATAAGTAACTTCTAGAACAGCAGAAGGAGCTGACCAAACAAGGAAGCCCCATGTGCCAACTGGGGACAGGAGTGGGGAATCAGCAGGCTCCATTAGAAATACTAAGTTCACAACTGTACGCCATAAATGTAATCCAGGGATCAAGAAGCTGTCTCCACTGACTCCTTAGCCTGGTAAGGAGCCTGATAAGGACACTCTAGATTACGGACTTGAGCCACTGTCTTTGTTGTTTATCTGTCTGTTTATTTCTCCTGTCTCCCTCTGGAGTCCTTTCCTCCTTTCTCCCCATTCTCCTCAACTCCCATAAACTGAGAGACTGATCCTGGGACACTGTGCTAGGGTAACCCCTTATATTTCTGACCAGGCTTACCAACAAAAGTGCCTAAAAGTACTAGAGAGAAGACCATCAATTTTTAAAATCTCATAGGAACACATCTGAGAGGAGGGATACAGCTTCCATGCAGATGCCGAGTCAAAGGAGTTGGAGGCGTGCACCTTAATATTTTATTTTCCCGTGACTTTCTTCAGTAATTGTTCTTTTTAAAGTTCAGCAAATAATTTAATAATTTTAGAGTTTTGTGGATGTCTTTTTGACAGTAGAGATTCAAGTATGGACTTAAAATTATTTTCTGGTGCTTTCATCTTAGGCAGCACCCTATTAACTTTCAGTAAATATTTAGCTGATTAAAATCACTTTTATGATATGAAACAAGTGGGGCTTACTCAAGGCTTCTGGGCTTTGAGAAGGCCAGGAGATAACAGAAAAATTCCTGCTCATTTAGGAAGGGAGTATTTAATTTGACTCAGCCTCTTAAGTATTCATGCAAGCTGATATACAAAAGAAAGTTTGTACTTGGCAATTATAATTTTATTTTTGATGATATCTATTTGACAAGTTGGTTTTCATGTAACTTTTTTTTTTTTAACTTTTATTGTTTCTTCATGTATAGCAGAAACTATAAATAAGCTTGGGGCTGAAACTCCTACTGAACAAATATTTGGAGGAATATCTTGGACTAAAATTAGGATGTCCTCACATTATTTGGAGTTGGGACATCCAAATGTTATTTCATTTTACATGACTTTTCTAGACTTCTCCAGCTATGGTATTTATTTTAAAATTTCCTTTGTTTTGCTTATTATTTGTGACACTGTCAAGTAGTTGGTAGATATATTTCAATGCTGAAGTGAAAAAACAAAGCTAAACTGGGAATACATGGATTAGGTTAATATGTAGTTTTAATATGCTACCTTGGAAATTTAAGCTGTGTAGTTTTGTTTGTGTGTGTTTCAAGTGATAGATGTGAAAAATGTTTGCTTTCATTTCAATGAAGATAAAAATAAATATTTGGGGAATCTGGATTTATTTTGAGACATATGCCTAGTACAATAACATGTGCTTAGTTGGTTTGTAGTCAGTTTAGCCCTTTTTAATGCCTTATCTGTAAATCATTCTGAAAGCTCTAGTAATAACAGAGATCTTTTAAGAAATGTTGAAGTACCAGTAGAAATTAGTCAGATTTGGGATATAAACAGATTTAATCGAGATGGCATAACAATTTAAAATTTGTATTTTTGGTTTCAATGAAAATAGATATTTATAACTGAACTTAATATATAGTTAAGAATAGGGTGGCATCTGTGGCTCAAAAGAGTAGGGCGCCAGCCCCATATGCTGGAGGTGGCGGGTTCAAACCCAGTCCCGGCCAAAAACTGCAAAAAAACCCCAGAAGATAGTTAAGAGTAAATTAAACTTGTCAATGATTATGGTATCAACTCATGAACAATGTAGAATGCTATGATAGTATTTTTTTGTTCATATATTTTCATTTCATGTTTTCTTAAAGATACATGTGTATTAACATTCCTGAAGAGACAATTTTGTATTCTGCCTTACTTACAAAATATTATAAGCATTTCCCAGGGTATTGAATATTCTTTAAATCTTGATTTTTTTAAGTGACATTTGATATCTGTTGTGGGATTATTCTGTAATTTTTATAACTATTACTATATTATTGAAGATACAGTTTGCTCTTTCATGCTAATAGAAATCATATTGTAGGGATATAATTGAAAATAAATTTTAGTTTTCATTTTTACTTATTTTACAGGAAATGTACAGGAAATAAAATATTTATATATAAAGATATGAACTCTTTTATATCTCTTGTTACATATTATCAAGTGTGTTTCCCAGAAGGTTGTATGGGTTCATATTTACCAGCAGCATACAAAATGACATGGAATTCTTGGTGCCTTTACATTTTAAAAGACTTTTAAGGTGCCCTCCTTTTTTATTTTTTAAATTTATATTTATGTATTTCTGTACTTGCTAAAATAAAAACATTTTTTTGCCAGTGCTCTTTCTTTTTTAAGTTTCCTATTTATGTCAAGGGGTATACATTCTAGTAGAGTGAGAAAAGGCAATAATGAAATATATTAGAAAGATATAAATCCCAAGAAGAAAAGTAAAACAAGATTGGGGCAAAATGATGAGGTTGGGGAATGCCATTTTAAGTACTGTTTTCAGGGGAGAATTTTTTATATTTGGTTACCTTTGAGCAGAGACTTCAAGGGAGGGGCTGGTTCTCAGGGAGGAGGGGTATAGGCAGCAGGAACCACAGTGCAAATGCCCTGAGCAGAGAGGATGTGCCTGAAGTGTCTGCAGAGCAGCCAGGAGTCCAGTGTGCCTGCCGTGGGGGCAGAAAGAGGGTGGTGATCAAAGTGGAGAACAGACTGATAGACAGGACCAGATCCTTTATAAGGGACTGTGGGAAGGAGTTTGGATTTCATTGAGAATGAGAGGGAAACCATTGGAAAGCTTGAGGAGAAGAGAGACAAGGTCTGTGTGGGAACTAGCAGGTTGCTTCCTCTGGACATGTGGTTGGTGCATCTGTAGTACAGCCTCAATTTCAACTCTGCTCCCTCCTTCAGCCCTCTGTGAGTGTCTCTGTTCAGTACAGTTGGTAAGTCCTTTGGGACCCTGAATTGATAAGATTGTAGGCTTGGCTTCTTTCCACTGGTGGCACTGTAGAGATGACATTGATTAGGGCAACTGTGCATACAGGGAGGTCCTGGAGATGATTTGAGAAGTCCAGAGAGGAGACAATGATCTCCAGATTTAGACCAGTCACAGAAGGGTGGTTAGGGGAGGCCCAGATTTAGACCAGTCACAGAAGGGACAATCAGGTGAGGCTGGATTCCGAGATGCTGATAGAATTTGTGGATAGTTCAGATGGGGAACATGAGGGGCAAACAGGAGTTAAGGATTGTTGTGGTTCATAAGTTTTTGCATGTTAAAAGTTTAAATTGGCTTTAATCTGTGCCAGTTAGAAACACGGTCTGCCTGCCGTTTTTTATTATTATATTCTCACTTATGCTTATACAGTTTGGAACTTCCCTGAGACCTTGGTGACTGTTTTACCACTGTTGTTTTAATAATCACTCTTAGTAAATTTTAGTGTTTTTTTCTGAGACTATAATGTTATCTGAAATGTTTATACAGTAGAGTGCTACTGCAGAAAAACAGGCCCTAAAACAGAAATTCTGCAAGGGAAGTCGAAGTGTTAAACTCCAGGAGGAAGGCCAGAACAGCTGCTGTGATTCACTGAGCTGTGAGTTTGGGAGGGCACAACCTGCAACATGTGAGTCATAGTGCCGAAAAATAACGGAGCAGTTCGAAGCAGATTTTTAGGTTTACAGAAACTGTCACATAACCATAGCAAGGAAATGGGAACAAATGGGCAGGGCGAGGAATCTGGATACACGACTCTAAGATCAGCGCTGCTCTAGAGAGTCCCTGAGTCAGCTGTGGTTTGAACCAAGGCATCAAGTATATTTGATTTGACAGGAGATTGGAACATGCTGACAATGCTCCTCTCTCATTATCTGGTGTGGTACATTAAGTAAAAAAAACCGTTGTTTTGAATTTAGCTTTTAGTATTTGTTATTTATTATATTTGAATTACGTTTAAAGGCAAACATAATTCATATTTATAAGCCTATAAATACCCCAGTATTTATATGGGATATTGTTTAAAGGCAAGCACTGGAGATTTATGTGCCTGGAAAATAGCCTCCCCACCCTTGGCACAATTTCTGTTTAGGTCAGTGGGCAATTAATCTTGCAATAGGAGAGGGAAGTTTGAGTTTTGTATGGTTTGACTGGCCATCCTTGGCTTAAAAATGCAGAAACCATGTAGTTGGAAAAGAGCCCCGGTGATTTAAATATGTGCCATCCTTAATTTTCAGAAACACATGAAGGAAGAAAAACTGGAAGAGACTGAGAATGAACAGGCAGAGAGAGAGGGGAGAAGAGAAGACAGAGTATCAGGAGAGGGTAGGTTAATGCAGCTGGACAGGGAATTTGGCAGGAGACTTTCTTGTTTAATCAAGTAAGGAAAACTTGTTGGCTTACATAATTTTCTGTTTACTGAAAAAAGAAAAAAATTCATATTTATGCAATATTTTTCTTGAAGGTAAACATATGTACTGAAAAAATTCCTTATAATGAAATGCATGACATATCAGTAGATAGTAGTTTCACTTGTACTTTGTTGAATCCCTTGTCCTTATTACACATACATTTCTTCACTTGGTGAGCTCATGTTTTTCCTTTAGATTTTAGTTTTAGCATGAAAAAGTTCATGGTTCTTTGTAGTTCTTTCATAACCTTCCAATTTAAAATAGCTTCCTCCATTAAAATCATTCATTTTTGAATCCATTCTTAGTTGTACTATAAGTACATACTGCACTTAGCATGTTTCCACTTGAACTTTTTTGCATGATTATTAGCTTACAATTTTCCATTACCACTGTATTGTGAGATCCACGGAGACAAGGCTTCATTGAGTGCCTGCCTTCCTTCCAGAGATGTTTATTGAGCTGGGCGCTGTGGCTCAGGTGTGTAATTCTAGCACTCTGGGAGGCTGAGGTAGGTGGATTGCTTGAACTCAAGTTCAAGACTAGTCTGAGCCAGAATCAGATCCCCATCTCTAAAAATAAACAAACAAAAAAACAGGTGTGGTGGTGGGCACCTGTAATCCCAGCTATTTGGGAGACTGAGGCAAGAGGATTGCTTAACCCCAAGAGTTGAAATTTCTGTGAGCTATGATGCCGTGGCACTCCACCAACGTCAAAAAAGTGAGGCTCTTTCTCTCACAAAGAAAAAAAAAAGTTATTGCATGCTTACTATGTGTCAGCTAGGAGCTGGGGATATATTTGGAGTTTATATTCTCTTAAATTCTGGTGTTTGCTCTGTCACCATTATATCTCCAACACATAGCACAGTGCCTGCTACACAGTGATTGTCAGTAACTGTTGGAAGGATAAAGATGAGAGTCCATTGACGGTTATTTGAGGGCTTAAATGTGGAGTCATTGGTTAAATCTGTCCTTTAGAAGCATGGAGTTCTGAGCCTGAGGACTTCTTTCCCTATCACAAACTGAAATCACCAAGAGTTCTTGGTCCTGTAGTCTCCTTTGGTGCACAAGTTTCTCTATGACCACAGGGATCTTCCTTTTTGAAAGGAGCAATAATAGTCCAGAATTATAATTGATCCGGAAAAGGTCCTAGGCATCAGTATTTTTAAAAGCTCTTTGTACTGTGCACATAGAGTTCAAAATTACATGCTGAGGGAAGATGAGTATAGAGTTTAAATGTTGGGAGTTCTTTTCAAGGACTGCTTGTTTTATTTTTGCAGAGGGATTTGTAGGTAGGATGTGTACATATATGTATATGTATTTTTTCTCCAGAAATAGTTTTGAATTTTTCTGTGCCATTTTAATAATTATTAAGGCAATACAATGTTTAACCAAATATCAGGGAAGCCTGAGATACTTTACACTGCTTCAGCCTGGGAGTGTTGTAGATCAGCCTAATTTTTCTTTCGTTAAAAACTAGAACCTCTTTAATGTTGGGTCCATTTTATAAACTGCATCTGGGGAATGTATGCAGTGTAAGTAAACTTCTAAATAATTCTCTAAGGAGTTCCTGTAATAGTGATCTTCTTTTATTGGTACATATTTATGGAATACAGCAATCTTACTATAGTTAACTTTGTACTTTCTTTGGCTGTAATTACTCTAAACATCCAGCTATTTCTTTATGTTACTTATGATCCAAGATAGTAGTGCTGCTTATTGCCTTAATATGCAGCATGAACCAATGAGTTCTCTACCTTTCAATACATAATACATTATAAAATTCTTTTTTTTTTTTTTTTGCAGCTTTTTGGCAAGGGCTGGGTTTGAACTCGCCACCTCTGGCTTATGGGGCTGGTGCCCTACTCCTTGAGCCAGAGGCACTGCCCTACATTATAAAATTCTTAAGGGGAGTAATGAGCAAGAAAACGTGCTGTATTGGTGGTAGAAGCAGGTACACTGATGCCAAGACATTAACATGGAGACCAAGAAATTAAAAGTCAGAAGAATGTGTGGAAAGTACTCTGGACTTACTTGTTATTGGGATAAACAACTCTGTAGATTTAGATGTGTCCTGGGGAATTGCAGTATCACTGGAAAGTACAGTAAGAAAGGATTTTGAGGCTTGACGCTGGTAGCTCAGTGATTACAGCATCGGCCACATATATGGAGGCTGGTGGGTTCAAACCCTGCCCCGGGCCAGCTAAACAACAATGGCAACTGCAACAAAAAGTAGCTGGGCATTGTGGCGGGCGCCTGTAGTCCCAGCTACTTGGGAGGCTAAGGCAAGAGAATCGCTTAAGCCCAAGAGTTGGAGGTTACTGTGAGCTGTGACACGACAGCGCTCTATCAAGGGTGGCATAGTGAAACTCTGTCTCAAGAAGAAAAACAAAAGAAATGATTATGAGACCTTAAGAGGAAGAATATTTGTTTGATATTCTTAATTATAGCATTTTACAAAATGATTTCTATTAAAAAGTGCTTAGGGAAAAATCTAAGATGCCATGGTTTAATTAACTAGAATGCTTTATGATTGAAGATGCAGACAGAAATCTGTGAATGTTAGAAACTTTTTCTATTTGTGTATCAAGACATACATATATTTTTGTAGAAGTGTACATAATATACCCTAATGCAGACTCTTTCGGCTGTGTATATTTTTAATGACATGCTGATTTGTGAAACTCTTGTGAGTTTACCTCTACTTTGACAAAATCTGAAATTAAGAACGAATGATGAGTGCTGGGAGAGGTCCTAGACAGTGGTTCTCAACCGTCCTAAGGCCACGGCCCTTTTATACAGTTCCTGTGGGTCAGGACCCACAGGTTGAGAACCGCTGTTACAGATGCTGAGGAAACACTAAACGCTTACCCCTGCTTCTAGGTCACAGTGAAATCAGACCTCACTGGGGAGCAATTATCGGATGAGCAATGTCACGAACCCTTTGAGAACATCTCCTTGTGTGGGTTTGCAGTGTGGAGGCATGTTGAGGAGTTGGACTTCTGAGGAGTCCTCACAGTAACTGGCCCCATAAGATGCCAGCTGAGCTGTGCAACAAGGGGACTTTCATTCCCACTCTTCACTCCCTGAATGAAGTGCTGACTTTTTCAGATATAACTTGACCCAGTGCACTGGAGCATTCTGACCCTGTGTGGATTTTACTGCTGAGATTAGATTGCATTCAAAAGAGATAAAACTATTCATAAAAACTGTTCATAAAAACTATTTTATGAACATCTGCTTTAGATATGTCTCAGGGTTATGACTAATTAATGCCTTGCTCTGTTTTCATGTGCAATAGTTCTGTCTTAAAGAACCACTTTCTGTTGCAGCTGGGAATTAATTGAACATGAGGGTGGACAATTAAGTTCAGAAATTCATCCTAGAAAAAGTGCTGCATACCTCATTGCTGAATATCACCACGGTCACCTGTGGAGAACTCCCCTTGGCTTCTGGAGACTTTTTTTGGAGTCGTGTAGTAATTCCATAGAAGATAATACCTATCGTTGACTTCCTTACATTATCAACACTCAGTTTCGTATTCTGAAAGTATCTAATACTCTGATTCAGATTTCTTATAACCTCTTATATGGCAACGTCAACTCACTGAACAATGTAGCAAGGTATAGTGGGAAGATTCTTAGCTGCCAAGATAGACGCCATAAAACTTCCCGGACATTGCGTGGAAGGGGTGCTGCTCAATCTTAAATGTACTCATTTGATGCAAGATAGATAGAATGGAAAATGTCCTCTTTTGAAACATAGTAGTATGACATGTTCATGGCAGTGTGGGAGAAGCCAAATGTCTCCCTGCAGTTGAAGATGATACATGGAAGTTACGACTTTTTCCCTTTCATTACCATTTCAGCCACACTGCAGTTTATCAGATCTGCTTTTAATTTTCCAGCCCTGATTCATTTATTTTCCTTCCTTTAAGTTAGGGAGTATAAAAAGATTTTTCCTTTTCCATTATGGGGAAGCGAATGTTACCATGGTTCAGGCCCCTCTCCCTTACAACTGTCTCTTGGAGCGTGGGAGCATGATTCGCCTAAGCAGAAATCCAGCTCAAAGTTGTCTCTGCTCCAGGGCAATTTTATTATTCATAGGCAAATTGGCGGTAATATACTATCTCAATCTCTGCTGGTGTGTCCTGGTTCCTAACTTTGCTATTGTAGGAACTTTGGAAATATTTTTTAGTGTTGATGTGAAATATGGAACAAACAGTAACAGATCAAATGTGTTTCAATAAGCTACATGAACTTGGTACCAGATTTCTGGCAGACGGTTTATAGTCCCTGATCAAGCATTTGGCCAACAGATGGGTTTCTCCAGCCCACTCACAGGAGGTTCTGGTAGATCTTTCTTTTGGGGAGGTGGTTGCTGAAACCTTGGAACCCTTGGAATTCTGTCTGTAAAGGGTGCAAATCCTTTTCTCTTTGACATTAAAGTTGCATCTAGTGTATAAATTTCATAACATCTGAAGGGCTGGAATGTACTCTCCAAACCATAAATTCTGGAAAATGCTCTTATAATTTTTTTTATAATATATGTAAAGGTAGGAAACAGAATATTCTTCCAGATATTTTATTCGTTTTGGTTGCTTTTCATTGTATTTTGTATCGAAACAAAATCTCTCACCTCCACTTAATCCCCTCCCCCTCTCTCACCCTAGCCAATCCCTTTCTCCAAGATAATGTAGATGACTTTTTTTTTTTCCTCTTCAAATATAGTAAGTCGATAGGGAGGTAGTGAATCTTTTTTTTGGAGGGGAGGGTAGAAAAATTCTCAGTCCCTCACCTGTTCAATATATGGTATGATTATCAGACTCCTCACTGGGTTTTTCAAACTTCATGTTGTCAAAATCCTCACTCATATGTAGCCTTCCAAGTGTCTTGGGCTACACAGCTCACAATGGGATCATGACCTCTCTTGTTCAGAAAGCTTTCCTTTTTGTTTGTGTTGGTTAGTGCTAGGAACTGGCTTATCTTTGAGCTTGTATTCTATAAGGCTCACAGCACACTTTTTCCTTCTTGCTTTCAATGTTGGATTTTACTTACTCTGATTGAAGTCCCCCTTAGCAGGCTAAGTCTTTGGAGTTTGACTTGTATGTTTCACTCTGAACTGTGGCAAGAATTCTCTAGTCTGAGTGTATAGATTTTGGCTACAATCCAGTCATTGCGTTTTATCTTTGTGTTTCTGGGACAGGATTGGCACGGAGGTGGAGGAATGGGTTCTCTTTATTTTTCTTTGTATTGTTTGGACCATTTAGTTTGAATTTTTAGCATTTAGGTCATGGTTTATCAGGAGGCAGAAGTAGGGACATGTGGAGTGGTGAGGGAAGGTGGGATGTTAATAAAAAGGTTTTTAAAAACAAATTGAATAAATTATATGTATCATATGTATGTGGTTTAGGAAATGAATGATTTCCTAAATTATGCAGATACTGTTGAGATCAGGAGAATGTAAATCTAGTTAAATGTGTTGTTTACATCAACATTTTCTCATTATAATTTTCTTGATCAGTGGTTATGGTAATTAATATGGTTATAGAGCAGCCCTCAATATTTTATTGTAAAAATTATACCTCATAGTAGGAAAAATTGTATTTCACTTTAAAATTTCAGTTGTGTAATATTTATTCCAGTTTTATTGACTCATTTTATGTTTTTCGTAATGTAATAATCTATTTGTATGTTTTGCTAAAGATTTTTCTTACCTAGCACTGAAAGCAGTCAGCTATTGGGTTCTTGATCATGATTTTAATACCCCTTTTTCATTACAAATTAACACGAGGATACAAATTTTTAGGTGCCTCGTTCTCACCTCCAAGGTAAAGTTCAAGGTGTGATAGAGCCCTTCACCCAGGAGACGTGCTATATACCCTCACGTTGCGTATTTTAGGTGAGATCCTGCCAATCGCCCTCCTATTTCTTGCCAATCATTCTTTCCCCTTCTACTCCCCTAATATTCCTTTTAATTCTGTCTTGTAGTTAGTCTTCCACTCACTATTCAGCTACTCAATAGGTAGAAGTGCTCATGTGCATGTATTACTAGAACACTGGATTCCAAAAGGAAAATAAGAAAATCTAAATAAAGTTCTTAATTTTAACATGTGTACAATTTTTTTGAAAAAAATTATAAAAGTATTTTATGGCTTGAAGTATTTATACAAATAGGGATGGTTTTGGTATACCTGCATATTTTAGATATTTATCATTTCTTTAAGTTTAAAGTTGATCCTTCTTCACTTGATACCTGTCTAGAGGTAACGTTCTGGTTCTAGAAGAGATTATTCTTAATTAACGCCTCCTGTCCAACCATCTGTCATATATCCTTTTCTATAAATTGGCAACATTTAGCCCCTCCATCCCATCGCACAACCTGCTATGGTGACCGACTCACCGAGTTTGTACAGGACTGTCACAGAGTTTCTTTTGTTTGTTTTTTTGAGGCAGAGTCTCTCTTTTGCCGTTGGTAGAGTGCCAAGGCTTCAAAGCTCACGGTAACCTCAAACTCTTGGGCTCAAGTGATCCTCTTGCCTCAGTCTTCCAAGTAGCTGGGACTATAGGCGCCTGCCACAGCCCACTACTTTTTAGAAATGGGGTCTCACTCTTGTTCAGGCTGGTCTTGAACTCTTGTGCTCAGGCAATCCACCATCCTCAGCCTCCCACAGTGCTAGGATTACATATCCAGCTGGGGCTTTCCCAGTTTTAAAACTGAAAGCTCCATGTTCTGGGAACTTCTTCAGTTCTCGACAGCCTGGGATGCAGGGTTACCCTACATACTAACCCCCACCTCTAAGCATATCTCCGAATTTGATGTTTGTCTGTGTGATGTCCAAAGTGGGCTGAGGAAGTCCAGATGTCCATCTGAATGTTAACAGGTGTGAAGATGCTGTGTGTATAGCTTTCGTGTTTGGGAGTTATTGTGCGTTTTTTTTCTTTAAGCATTCCATTTTTCCTCTTTTCCCCTATGAAAATGCTAGAGAATCCTCCAATCTCTTTTTCTTTAATTTAGAAATTTATTCTGTTTAATAAACAAGTTTTACATAGCTTTAGTTAAAAAACAAAAACAGGGAAACCAAGACACTATTTCATCTTGGATGTCTCTTGCCACAACCTGCTTAAGTTTTTATTCCTTGTTGCAATTGTGACATGAATTGCTCTTGAGGGATTTTTGCCTTGATTTTCTTTCAGCAGTTTCACAAAATGACTATATGGCTTCAGTTTATTTGTCATAGTTCTTGGGTGCTGAGTGACTCAAAGCAACAAAATTGTGCAGGAAGACCTAAAAAACCATACTTTTTAGTCATTGTGAATCCTGAGTTCAATTCAGTTGGTTACCACCTAAGCTGTAGGGTCCTGGGTCTTGTTTTCTCCTTAGATTTTGAGTTCCTCTGTTATAAAAGAAGGGGGCTTTGCTGAACTGACCCTGAAATCATGATTTATATTAAAATGGAATGGCTGTCAGTCAGTGGAAGGGCAGGGTATGATTGCCTTATATATTAAGTATTTCTTTTCTGAAGTCTCTTTGGAGTTATTTCTGTATCTTTTTAGCTTGGCCTCTGAGCCTAGAGCCTATACCCAGCCCTGTACCACAAACATTAGCCCCACAGTGCCTCATACCAATAAAGACGTGCTGTCTTGTAGCTAGAAGCCTAATAATAGGATATCCCCGCCTACCCCCAGGTTCAGTCATTCACTAGGAAGACTTACATGACAAGATCCATCACATGGTTATACTCATGTCTAATATTTGTTATAGCAAAAAGATATAAAGGAAAATCAAAAAAAGAAAAAGGCACTTGAGTGAGACCCGAGGAACCAGGCATGAGCTTTCACAGTCCTTTCCCATGAAGTCACACAGGATGTGCTTAATTCCCTCATCAATTACCTGGTCATGATAACATGTGTGAAATGTTACCTATCAGGGAAGCTCATTAGAGATTCAGTGCCCACAGTTTTTACTGGAGGCTGGTCACATAGGCAATCTTTATACCGAATTTTCAAACTCCCAGAAGGAGAGCAGGTATTCAGCATAAACCACATTGTACAGTTTATGCACAGCGAGGCAGACTTGTCTGGTTATGGGGTGGGGAGGGGGGACTCTTCTCACTGGAAAACCATTTGGAGTCTGACTTTTCAGATGCTAATTGATGACCAACCTTGCAAGCAGGTCTTTCCAAAGACAGGTTGCTATTTCTTTTGGGCCCACAAAATGGAACTCAAATTTGTTTCTAACGCTTTGCCCTCTTGCCAACACATGAGGTCACATGAAATACTGGAAAATAAACTTTGAAGAGTAACTCTGAAGTTCCAGTCTTGGCTCTGCTAGTTAACTTGAAAGAACTTAGTCAGAGTCATCTATCAACGATTCAAACCTTATTTTTTTCATCTGCGAATTTGAGATAATGCCACTTACACAGGGATTTTTGTTGAAAACAAATTGTTTTATATAAGGATACAAACTATACATACGGTATCACTTTTCCCTGAATCCACTAATTCAAAAATGTGTATTAAGAACCTCCAGTATGTGATATACTGTGATAGGTCCTGGAGATCTAACGGTGAGCAAAAGGATGTCCTTTGTCCTGAAAGTGCTTTTTGGGAGTTTATAGTTTATTTGGGGAGACTTTAATCTTAAATAACATTTGGTATTATAAATAATTTTAGATTATGTGAATATGTAATTACAATTTTAAGTAAAGGCTCTGAGAGAGAGTATTGTGAAAATGTGTAATTGGTACTGACCTATTCTGGTAGGCCTCCCTGAGGAAGTAGCGTATATGTAAGAATCTCAAGTTTCCTAGGCAATGGCTGGCCACATTGAGAGACCAGGAAGACACATTAGAATTAGATAATGATTTTGTATAGGCTTTTCTCTTTAGGTAGAAGGGAGTAGTCTTTGCTTGAAAATTTAGAAAATTATCTGTTGGCTAGGATTTTGTTGAGAATTTTTGCATCTATATTCATTAGTGAAATTGGTCGGTCTGAAATTCTCTTTTTTAGTTGGGTCTTTTCCTGGTTTTAGTATCACAGTGATGTTTGCTTCATAGGACATGTTGGGGAAGATTCCTTCCTCCTCAATTTTTGGAATAATTTCTCTATTATAGAATTAAGCTCTTCTTTGAAGGCTTGATAGAATTCTGGTGTGAAGGTATCCAGATCAGGACCTTTTTATTGTTGTTGTTGGAGATTTTTTATTGTTTCTTTGATCTCAGTGCTTGAAATTGGTCTGTTCAAGAGATCTATTTCATCTGGGCTAAGTCTATGTAGAAAATAAGAACCAACAAAAACAAACAAAAAAATAAACCAGTGTGGTAGGACAGAAAAAGGAACCAGGAAGTGGGTGAGATTGGAGAGTTAGTCTCGGACCACATGGTGACAGTGGAGTCTCTCCCCTACACCGAGAGCAGTGGAAAGTCCTATCAGGGTGTTTTGCAATGAGATGACGTGGTCTGATATCTTGGTGTTTGAAATAATCACTTTTGCTGTCATGTTGAGATTGGACAAAAAAGGCTTTAAGAGGCTATTATGGAGGCCTGGGCTAGTGTTGATTATAACGAGTTAGAGTTATAGCTTGCTTGGAGATTGAAAGACTTGAGAAGGTGTATCTATAGTTACTTGCTAAATTATTTGAATAAACAGCTTTGAGACTATTTTTTGCATAAGTTTTTATTTTTTATGTTTTATTTATTTCAGGTTAACATGAGGGTACAAATGATTAGGTTACATTGCTTGCGTTTGTTAGGTAAAGTCCAAGTTGTAGTTGAGCCCTTCACTCAGGGAGTGTGCTGTGCCCTTACATATTGCCAATTAATATGGGCAACATCTCTAACAGAGAAAGGGATGTAGTTATAACTTGCTGAGAGTTCTATAACTAAAGTCTACCTTACCCATGCGTATTTTGAATAGAATAAGAAAATACCATCTAGCACATAAGACTTAGAGCATATGAAATATTTTGCATGTACTAACTCATTCACCTCTCACAGAAATCCTAATGGGTAGGTGCTCTTATAGATGAGAATCAGAGAAGACAGTTTAAGTAACTGACCACTTTGAAACTAATGAATAAAAGGTAGAACTGGGATTTGAACCCAAGTAGTTTGTCTTCAGGTTCTTATGGCTAATGTGGTTCTAATTATCAAACTGGGGTCCCTCAGTGGTAGAATGATTTTATTTTTATTTTTGCAAATTTAAAATATGGACTATGTGTAAAATTACTTGGGAAGATGGAGATCAAAGAGCTGGCCTAGTGCTGAGTTACTTAATGTGATGTCTGAATTAAGATAAGGGATTTTGGCTCGGCGCCTGTGGCTCAGGCGGCTAAGGCGCCAGCCACATACACCTAAGGTGGCAGGTTCAAATCCCCAGCCCAGGCCTGCCAAACAACAATGATGGCTGCAACCAAAAAATGGCCGGGTGTTGTGGCAGGCGCCTGTGGTCCCAGCTACTTGGGAGGCTGAGACAGGAGACTCTCTTGAGCCCAGAAGTTGGAGGTTGCTATGAGCTGTGATGCCAGGGCACTCTACCCAGGGGGATAGCTTGAGGCTCTGTCTCAAAAAAAAAAGATAAGGGATTTCAGGACAGGAGCAGTGGCTCAGGCCACTCAGTAATCCTCTCTGGGAGGCCAAGGTGGATGGTCTGCTGGAGCTCAAGAGTTGGAGAGCAGCCTGAGCAAGAACAAGACTCATCTCTACTAAAATTGGAAAAGCTAGCCTGACATGGTGTAGGCATCTGTAGTTCCAGCAGGATGAGGCAAAAGGATTGCTTGAACCCAGGAGTTTGAAGTTGCTGTGAGCTAGGATGCCATTGCATTCTACCCTGGGTGACAGGGTGAAACTGTCTCCAAAAAAAAAAAAAAAAAAAAAGGAAAAAAAAGAATGCATTTAGATGGATATTATGTGCTGTGATAGCATTTGGGGACAGGATATATTGGCAAAAAAATAAATAAAATGCATTAAAACTGTTGTTTGTTGTTGAAAAAGAGAAAAAAATTGGGCTACCACTTAATACTGATAAATTCTGCTTAGATATCAACAACTATTTGGAAAGAAAAATGGCTTTAACGAATGAATTTCCTCCTTCCCGAATAGTAAGTGCATTAGTCAGAGTACACAGCGTGTTTTGGCCTTGCTAAATAAACTAACATATTGTTTCTAAAATTCATTTGAATTTTCATAGAGAGCTGAATATTCAACCATTTAACAAATATTTAGTAAATCTTGTTGTAGTAGTAGCAGGCCTTTAGGGGAAGTATATGAAGATGATGTAAAAGTTATTTTTTCTTTTTGTCATCAAGTCTTTTCATTGGGTAGGTGGTTGCTCAAATCTGCTGTACTGTATAGACGGATTATGTGTTTGTTATTCATGCAAACCATATCAGTACTTCCTAATAGAGTCAGAAGGTGGTGATGGAGGTTACCTCTGGTTGCAGGGCCATTTGCCTGTTCAACTCAGCAGAGCTGCATTGTTGCTAAAACCCAGATGGGATAGCTTTTGCTCTGATTACAGATCGGTGGTAATAGTTGGTGGGTGCCTGGTATTGAAGCTCTTTTCCTCATTCATCTCACTTTCTCATTCAGTCTGCTTGAAGAGGTGACTTGAAAGGTAGTAATTATAGTTTAATTATATGATTGTTTGGTTTAAAAAACCCATTTGTGGTTACATAATCCACTTTCCTTACTTAGTTGATGCAGACTCTTAAAAGATTTATGTTAAATAATTTTTTACTTTTTTTATTCAAAGATTAGAGGTGTTGTGTGAAGCTGATCTTTTTAACTATAGGAATTTTCAAACGTGTGAAAGTGATCTGTTTTCCACAGTCATCCCACATGACCAGTCTCGTTTAATCTCTAATTTCTTCAATCCTTGCCTTCCATCTATTCCAAAAAACTTTGAAACATTTGCAAACACCATAGCATTTCACTCTGTAAATATTTCATTGTGTTTTTCCAAATTGTAAGGACTTTAAAAAATGTAAATACCATCATCGTGCTAAAAATGATAATTTCCCATTATCAACAAATATCTGATTAGTGTCCAGAGTTCCCTAATTTACTCATACTTTTTAGAGTATTTTTGAATCAGGACCCAGCTAAGGTCTGTGATTTACGTGGTTTGAATTGACTCCTAATTATATCAATATATAATTGCCATTAATTTTATAGTTTGTTACCCATTGATTGTGTAAGATGGTCATTTGTCATATAGAAATTCTCATGTTCGGGATTTTATTGAGGACATCTTTTTTGTGTGTCACTTACCATATTCTCCTACCTCTATTTTTGATAAATTTGTAGTATAAACTGTACTGAAATCTAAAGTACATATCAAATTTAGGTGAAAATCTCTGAAAATAATACTTTGTAAAATGGTGAGAATGTTGGATTCTTAAATTGGTAGATAAATGTGTGAGTGATACATAATCAATTCTTTGTCTTTTACTTTATTGGATTGAATAAGGCTGCTTTTCTTTTCAGTAATGATACTGAATAGCAGGTTAGAGGAAACACATATTTATTATTAGACATAACTTCCTTTAACAAAATTTCATATTCATTATTTGTTTTGGGCGTGTTATAATAAGAAACAGTACCGAAACAGAGGGAGCTCTTATTTGGCGTAGGATTGTTAGACGTGGTCAGATTACACATTTTTAAACTTTGCCTTCTGAGTCATTGGACTCGGTAACATTTTTGTCTGTGCAGGGGTCTGGCCAACTTTACTTTTTCTGTTACGGGTGATGAAATCCTTGCTGTTAACTTTGTACTGACAATGTTAAGTGTGAAAATTCATCCAATCAAAATCTAAATTTATAGTTGATTCTTATAATTTACATAGAAATATTTGAGTAGGAAAGTTACCTTTATTTCCTCATTACAAAGACAAGACTCTAAATAATATGGTTTTTACTCTTACAAAATAAATGTGGTACTTTTTATTTCAGACTTTTTTGTGAATGGTAACATGTCAAATTTTGTTAGTCAGCTAAGCCCTGCTTGAAACTTTATAAATGAAATTTTGATTTTTAAAAAATAATTTTAAAAGTATTCTTAAAATATATTTACTAGAACACTGACAACTTTAGTGAAAATGACTTTATATTTCCTGGAGTATTTTCTATAGTGAAAGTTACATAAGCAATGTCTCTTGAAAAAAATCTAAAAATGTTAACATTTATCTTTAGAGAAATGCTTTCCCCTCTTCTTTTTTTGGTTGACTAATGAGTGCATGAGTTTATTTCTTTATGTGTATTTCACTTACTTGAATTATTTTACCTATTTTCAGAATTTGGTGGAGAATTACCTTGATTTGTACAATATTACTTTTAACTAATTCCTTTAGTATATTAATTCTCTGTTCAGTGGTTGCCTGTTGTGTAGAAGATGCTTAATATCTTCTGAATTTTTTTCTTCTTGATAGAGGGCAGGTGAGAATCAAAGTATAGTAGTCAGTGGCCAGAATGGTGAAAAGATGTTGGTCTTGCTTTCTTCATCCATGAGTCCTCCTAAATATTAGGTTAAAAAAGGAATATAGATCTCAACCCCTTTGGCATTTGTTGATACACTTGTTTCTTTTCTGCATTTCCAATATCCCTTTTCCTGGTAATTAATCATCCTCAGTAGCTTCTATAGGTACTTTGACATAACACCTTGAATCTACTTCTACTGAGAAGATGTGTTATGTTGGATTGAAAATAATGTATTATGGCATGGTAATTTAAAACTGTGTATTTATGAGGGCAGCAGTGATTTTGATTCCCTTTATTCTTTAAAGAAAAAAAAACACTGAATAAATAAATGATATAGTTATCAATGCTTTAAGGACTTTTCGTGAAAAAAATCATGAACGTAAGGGAAAAAGGATTATGTTTCTAAATATTTTTCTCAATTTGTTACAACTTATGTTAGAGAATTAGGATCAGACTTACGATTGAATCTTCTTTCTTTGCATATATCAGTGTTTAGACTAATGTAATTTACACACATTTTAACTACTATGTGGCATAAATCAGGGATGATTTATAGGTGACAGTGAAGCTGGTTGATTAGATAATGCCTAGTAGAGTCTTAATCTTTACAGATTTTATGAAAAGTGTGCATTGTATAGAAGATTTTCTCTTAATGTTGAAATACTCTTTGAGGGTATGCTGTTCTTTAAGCATTAATGTACTTTTTAACATTCAAATACTTTGTCATTTGATGGTTCATTATCTGGCAGTTAATAAACCGATTTGATTGCCTATTTTTTCAACAGCACTTTTGTTTATTCATATGTACATTAACAAACCAGAACATTCTCAGGAGTTTAATACGTTTTATAATCACTGTATTAAGTTGTAAAGTGTTAGTATGTAACTTCCTGGTAAACCATGCTATGTTATTTCCTTCTGTCTTTGCAGATAAATTATTAGTCATAACTGTAGCAACAAAAGAAAGTGATGGATTCCATCGATTTATGCAGTCAGCCAAATATTTCAATTATACTGTGAAGGTATGGTATATTCTTTAATGTATGTTAGAATGTGTCTAGTTCATTTTTTATAGCAGCAACACCTCAATTTCTAATCCACACAATGAAGATAAAATTTGATTATATATTGCTTTTAACTTATACAGTTTTAAAGAAATGTTTTAGTCTTAATACTTTGCCACTCAGATAATTATTTCTTAATTTTTGCTAATGCTTATGTAAACATGTTATATAAAACAGCCAAAAATTAAATTAGTATATATTTGTATATGTCTACATACATAATTTTGAGGGGAGGGTCATGTAACTTAAGATTTGACAATTTTTGTTACTGAATTTGAATGATTTTTTTCTGTAATAGATTTCTCTATCATAGGAAATTTGATTATTTATAGAGAATGGGAAACATGACTGTGAAGGGGTTGACTTTTTTGTATATTTTTGAAAATTGATTTTGTTGTTTTGTGTTTGTTTTAGAGGAGTTTTGGAGCATTAAAAAGGTATGACAGGGTTTTAGAAAACTTGCCTCCAGTGAATATCTCATTGATAAATGATCAGAAGAAACTTAAAGGTGGTAGAAATATTAAACTGAACTAGGAGAGCCTTGCTTTATTTTTCAATAGAATGAGGGATCTGTCAGCGAGATCTTTTCTACAAATAAGATGAGAATGACACAGTATCTTGGTAGGAATAAAAAAAAAAAAAACTTTTAATGAAGATGGTGAAGACTACTTTATGCTTGGGGGAACACTGAGCTGTTTGAGGATGTAGTATATAAAAAAGATTTATTGCATAACCACTGGAAGACTAGGTAGAGTTGGGAATATGTAACTACTAGTAAAGAGTCTAACCTTCACCGGAGGGAGAGATCTAGTGAGCAACTAGATGTATAATACAGAAAAATACGTTAGAAATAGGATAGATGGTAAATATAGTAGACAGTGTACTAATTGGAGACACTATGGAAGTAATAAAAAATATGAAAAAAAATTACATTGAAATCTAGTGGGCAGATCTTTAGAGTCCAGACAGGGAGGAAATTGGAATGTTTCTTACCTTCTGGCACTTTGTTAGGAACTTAAATGTGGGATGCTGTTAATTTATTATGTAAACCACTTGAGGTGGGTAATAGTTCATTTATGGGTGAGGAAAACTTGCAGCAAAGTACATGGTGATAAGAATGTTAGATGTTGGATGCCAGCCCCACTTGACTAACTCAGGAATTCTAGATCCTCCTGCCGCCTTCCCTTATGTATTTAGTAGCTCCCAAAGCACGGACTCCAGACCACCAGCATCTACACCATCTGGCTGCTAGAAAGAAAGGACTGTGCTCAGGCTCCAGCCCAGACCAACTGAACCACCAATTCTGGTCATGATACCCGGAAGTCTGTGTTACAACAAGCCCTCCACGTGACTGTGATGTACACCAAAATCTGGCAGTCACTACCGAGGGGAGAGAATGTAGAAAATAGTGCTTAACATGGGGCACTGCACTAAGTAGGCGCTCACATGTGCTGAGGCTCACAATTACTTCAGGATCAGAGGCTCCAGACGGGTTGTGTTAACAAATCCTAGGGCCAGAGGCGGCCACATTTTAAGGCAATAACTAATAATTCTACTAAATGAGTCCCAGTTTAACTCTAGATCCCCAAAGCTTGAGTTTTCTTAGGTAACATTCTCTCCACTCCCTTAGGCAGTGATGAAGTGATGAAAGTTTGATCTTGGGTGTCCCAAAGACTTTGTCAACCAGATTTATATTTGGTACAGTATTAAATACTATTAGCTTACAATTTTACTTATTTCCTAAGTTTGATTTTTCTAAATCTCTTATTTTGTAATTGTCAGTTTCTTTTCCATTTAGATGCCGAGATCTCCTAATAGATTATAATCTTGGCTACCTAAGACAAAACTGTAATAAAAGGTGTGAGGGGGCGGGATGCATATTGTATTTCCTGCTTCCTGTGAAGAAAATGCTCTCTGAAAAGGAATTTAGAGGAAAGAGACTATTCCAGTGAAGAGTTTACAAAACAGAGGAGGAGTTTACAAAACAGAGAAGGTGCCTTCCACAGAAAGATAGGAAGATTTGGGTTCATTTATGCAAATGAGGGAGACAGATTTGCTTAGTCTGATTGGTCGTCACCACTGGTTGGTTGGCAGACCTGACTCTGATTGGTTAGTTCAGATGACCTCTGTAAGTCCCAAAGTCTAAAAGAAATGTGGGGTTTTGGATAACCAGAGTGTCTGTGTGACCTCTTGTTCACAAATGGCCATTTGTCTCTATTTAAAATTTAGCCCCAGTTAGCCACGTGGGATTTGTTTTGAAGACCTGGCTCTTTAGAGTTCACATTTATTTGCATCCCTCAGAGCCAAGTGTGTCAATAACCCATTTCCAATTCAGGAGGCAGCTGCCGAGGCTAGGGCAGATTGTGAAGAGAGAGTGCAGGTTTGGCTCCAATTCATCGTGCTTAGGCAATGTCTTGCATTGGTAAATTCTTACTAAGCTTTTGAAGATTGTGTAAGATTAAAAGTTAATAAGGTAAAGGAGGTAAGGTTTTACTTGATGCCCTTTGCAATTTCCTGAACAATCCATTTTGGTTTAGTAGGGAAATTGCTTAAGGGCTCCATCCAGGAGTCAAGTTGGGCTTTCAGTTTTGATCATACAGATTTCCTGCCAGATTGAAAAAAAAGTAATACGGGAGGCTTCTTCATTTTTTTCATTTTGGTCTGAACGAATAGGCATAAACCATAAAATATGAGAAATACTCTGAGTCCATCTCCTCGATTTAGGCTTTTAGTTTTTGAAATGGCAAAATTAGAAATGGCTTTTTTGAGGTAGCTAATATTGAAGAGTTATGACCTGACTTAGGCATCAAATTTTGTTTTCCTTTTTTCTTTCTAGAATCATGAATTAATGAAACATTTAAAGGTTGGTTTGGTGCAATACCGTGTCTTTCAGTTTTCAGTATCATAATTTGACTTTTTCTCAGGGACAAAATGTTGATTTCATTCACAGGTTCTTGGTCAAGGAGAAGAGTGGAGAGGTGGTGATGGAATTAATACCATTGGAGGAGGCCAAAAAGTGAGATTAATGAAAGAAGTCATGGAACAGTATGCCAATCAGGATGATTTGATTATCTTGTTTACTGAATGGTAAGAGAAATACTTTGTGGATTTTAAAATCTATGTTAAATTATTTTTGGAAAGAGTCAAAATTTGTATTTGTAGATTATGTATTAAGTTATTTATTAACAAGGAATCATCCTTTTAAATAGTAGATATTTCTGATAATTATAAAACCATGATCTGACATAATGCCATGATCAAAGTTGGTTATTATAAACACCAATGAGGAAACATCACAAGGTAATGCTTTCATGAAATTCATCTTTGAGTTAAAAATGAACTTCATGTCAAACTTTTCTTCTAAGAAGGGCAACTTAATGGATTCTGGCCAACTAGGAGAAAAAGGATCATGTAGAATTATAAATACAAGTGAAATATAGGAAAGCCTGTGTTATTAAGAACCTCTCCAATATAAATATATTTTAATATTACACACTGTTTTATTAAAAATATCCACTATCTTTGCTGCCATCTTGCAGTTATGATTTTTATACTACGATCAAGTTGCCATAGGTTTATAGTTGTTACAACTTTTCTTTCTTTGTATCTTTTTTTATTTTTTAGTCAATTATTGCTCATTTCAGTTATTCCAGAGTTTTCCCCTATATAGTAGCAAAGACTTTATATTTTTTACATTTGAGAATGCAAAGTCACAAATTATTTACAGATGAAAATAAGTGATTTTTATGCAAGTATGTAAATAAGGCATGAATTTTGAAATGAATAAAGTTCCTGCACCATTAATACTTCAAAATTTTGAAAGCATCCAAGATACTTACATCTTTAGAACTTTCCTGCTATTGCCTAGACAAAACCATTAAATTCTACGTGTGGTTACCTATTCTTGACAGGTGAATTATGGTATGGTCAGTGTTAGCTTGCATGCCTGGAATTTTTCAACAGCATCTACTACTATGTCTATTTTTTATCTTTAGAGAAAGAATAAGGAGGTTGTTATCATAGCTCTTTAGGTTAAATATTGAGTATGTTTTGGTTTAAAATTACTATGGGTTTCCAAGATTCATATTAATTAGTTTGAACTTGGCACATGTACATTTTGATTTTGACTCCAAGATAGATTCTCCTTGTAAAAGTTATTGCATATGAGGCAATAATGATTCTAGGTTCCTAATCATTATTTTTGGGTTTTGGGAAGAACTTTCCTCTACCCTTACACACCCATCTCCACTTCCCACTCTCTCCCAATCTAAGATTAGCCTTTTGGGAGCTGGTATAGTGAAGGGCTTGTTTGTTTCTAACGAGAAAAGGATACCGTGAGATGTCCAAAGCCTGCTTGAGGTTGGGTTTGTTTCTATAACTTGACAGAAAAGACAGCGAAATTTTAATAAGAGTTTCATTGTCTTCTAGATGCTATTAGTATTTGGACTATATCAGTGAACCAAGTAGTCGGAATTTCTGACAATTTCTTCTACGGAAGATCCAACCAGCTGACACCTAGATGCCTCAGTCACCAAAGTCATTGTCCGAGTCAAGTCACTAACATTTTCTCTATCATCATGTCCCGTGTCTGTGCTGTGGAATAACACAGGGGACATGAGAAAGTTACTATGAGGGCAAAGGAGGGGGCACAATTAGTGACACTTAGGAGCTTTCCCCCCCTTGTATTATTTTTTGAAACAATACACTTTTTAAGAAGCATATACAGAGTGATGGATATAGTTGAAAGTTATAGGCAATCTAGGGCTCAGGAGATCTGAACTAGGCTATTTATAAATTATGTGAAACATTATGCCTGTTCTCTTATAAAATTACTGAACTCCTTACAAAGTTTATCCGTGGTCAAGGGCCAGAATTCAGAATACATTCATTTCAATAAGACAAACACATTCATGTTTTTATCTACTACTTTAGGGACAAGTTGACTGTAATAATTAGTTTAATGGAAGCACTGATCATTGTTATATTTAAAAAAACACAGGTTTATGTACTTAATGGTTTATATAGACCTATTTAAAAAACAGATTATTGATGTATGATTTATATAGCATGACAAACATTTCAGTATAAAATTCAATAACTTTTAATAAATATGCAGAGCTGCGCAATCACCAATGTTCAAATTTAAAACATTTTCAAGGCTCCATAATGATCCCTGTGCCATTTAGATAGGCTTTTGTGAATTTAGAAAAGCTTTTGTGTGTGTTTATGCAAGAATATTTTTCCTAAACTTTGGATGAACATTTAAAACTAGAGACTGAATCTTCATAGTTATGTTCTGTAGGGTAAGATTTACCCCATTTAATTTAGAAGCAAATATTTGGGAAGGTTTGGGTTATTCTCAAAAAAAAAAAAAAAAAAGAAAGAAAACTGAATATCTGCATAGGGTAGAGTACTTCAAACTTTGTCCAAGTTATTTCATAATATAGTGTGAAAGTATGTATGTGAGTTTGTATGTCTGTGTTTCTTTATAATTAATATGAGTTGTAAAGTTTGATAATTTCCTTGATTACACCATCACTAAATATAATGAACTTGGTGACTTCTAAAGGATGAAGTAATTTTGATGTAGGTTAATGAAAATTTGGGATACAAATGTTATATATTGGTAGCTGCAGACACTTTGTTGGAGAGAAATGATTCCAAAATGATTTTATAATATATGTTTGAAAAAATGAATGAGCATGTTGTTTTTTTAATTGTTTGGGACTCATTAAGGGTACAAAGCATTAGATTACACTGACTGTGTTTGTTAGGTAAATTCCCCCCCCCCCTTTTTTTTTTTTTTTTTGCAGTTTTTGGCTGGGGTTGGGTTTGAACCCACCACCTCTGGCATATGGGGACAGCGCCCTCCTCCTTTGAGCCCACAGGCGCTGCCCAGTAAATTCCCTCTTGTAATTGTGTCCTGCCCCAAGAGGTATGCCATATACCTTGACCCCCTCCCCCATCCCTCCTTTCCCTACCCCCCACTTTGCATTAGATCATCTACTGCTTTCATATTTGAATTGAATACATTGGATTCTTGCTTCTCCATTCATTTTGATTCTATAATAAAATACTTTGTATAACTTTTAGAATTATGTTACAATGTATGTATGCCTTTTACTGTAGTCACTGAAGACAGGTGATCAGACTTAATTGTTATATTATGATGGCTTTTTCTTTTAATAAGGATACGTATCAACATATAGGAAAGTGTGTTTAGGGGAGTAAGTTTGATACATAATGAATGTCCCACATAATGTTGCTGTGCTGTATATAGAGAGTTGCAATTTAAAGAAGCGTAAGGTAGAATACCTTTTCCATATTTTTGGCATCAGATAAAATCATCTAATAAAAATTTTGACTGTTCGTTTTCCTTTTTGAATTAACAATTTTTTAGATTTAAGAAAATTATTTAGAAGAACACTAGTTAGAAATACTATGTAAAGTTGCTGCAGTTAGTATTTGAGTTTGAATTTGGGACAGGGAAGAAATGCATCCTTTCATTGGCAACACCATATGGACCTTGATTAGTTAGACTGCACTTGTGCTCCATTTTGAGGACTCCTGGTAGATGAGACATTTGAAAGACTTATGTGGTGCTAGTTATTGGCTATACAAAAAAGAAATATTTCCTTTATGAGAATATCTCCTGAAAGATTTTTATATATAGGAACTTTCCAATTCATTGACATATTTGTGTCAAGATGGTTGTTGAGTTTGAGGGAAGATAAAATATTTGGCTTTTTCCAATTAGCAGTAAAGAAAACTAACCTTAAATACAAAAAAACCCCCAAAACCTAGAATGGTAGTCAGTGCTGTACTACGAAAGTTGATATCTATATCTTATATATATAAAACAAATATAAACTAAAATAAATGAAATTTCGTTATTTTAACAATTTTCTAGATGCCTCTGGTCTGGGAGGTTGGCCCAAGTGAGCACCGGATGTAAATGCATTTATGGGGATAATCTCAGTCACACAAGTCCCTGCTGTTCACCTGTGGGCTTTACCACTTTGGTTGTCTAATCCATGGCTATCTTCTCTCCAGTTATCGTGCTGAATTGTAATTTTTTGTGTGTTCCACACAATGAAGTTGGGAACATACCTGACTTACACATTTCCAGGATGCTGTACCTGGTTCCTATATTTCCATGGTGCAAGAAATCAGTAGCTATCGGTTAATGGTGAATTGTACTGAAGAAAAGACCTCACAAGAAGGAGAATTATGAGGGATGGTTTGAAACTATTTTGAGATTGTTTTTCTTTGTTCATTTGGGAAAATCAGATGGCTTCTAATGGCTGGAAAGCATCCAAATTGTTTAAATATCAAAGTAGTAAAGTTATTAAAAATTGAATTTCTTAGAAAGTGTAAATATGCTATTGCTTCTTTCATATGTCAATCCAGTGTTTATTTTGGTTTCTCATCGAATGTTATTTTGCTGAAAAAGATCAGTGGGCAAGTATTTCACTTTGCACTCAGGATACATGTATTGAGCATAACGTGAATTTAACATTAAGGAAAAAGATAAAAACAGATAGAATTCTTATTTATATCATAAATTCTACAAAGAAAAAAGAAACCTGAACAAACCCCATGAGGAAGATGAATATGCATCTTTAATAAAAAATGAGTATTGGCATAATCTTTTTGGAATATTTGATTTTAGAAAATTCTAGATTATGTTTTATTGGGCCATATTGCTAATTGTGAAAGCATGATTTTTATGATTTTATTTTATTGTGGAAGAATTATAATTTATGTTCTTCTAAAGCTGACCATATCCTATTTTATCTTATTCTATCTTATTTGTATTCGAAGATATATAAACATTTTCAGTGGCTCCTCCAGGCCTCACACATCTTGCGAGGAAAGGGGGCAGCACTCTGAAGCAATTCCACCCTCCTTTAGAGAATTAAGATGAAAGATTTTATTTTTCTGAAAGTTTGTGCCAAAATGGTGGGTACTCATCATATACGTGGAAAAATCTAGTAACTCCCTTTCATTCCTTTCAAAATTTCTAAAATAAATTTAATCATTTCATTGTGATTTTATTATAATTCACTGTGCAAAGTCAAAACTGGGTAGATGGATATTTTCAACTTGTGTGTGTTTTGAGGGGTGAAGAGCGATTCCATAGTATTGGTTTGTATGCTGATTATCTCAACAAATACAGACGTATTTGAGGTGACGATATGATTAAAGAATGATTGTGTGTGCCACTTTAAACTTTATGGAGTTTATACTAATTTAAATTTTATATTAATAGTTTGGATGATTATGATTTTTTGTTAGTTTATCTCCATGATGATGAAGAGAGTATTAGATTGGGGAAGAATAACAAAATTAGGGAACGCTCCTGTTGCTTTCTTTTTGGCTCCCTGGGAGTTTGTGCTCCTTGTTGAGACTTGGGGTCATTCATTCCTTCATTCACTCATTTATTCTGTAAATATTTGTTGAGTATCTTCAGAACACAAGATGCAGATGAATAAAGGGTGTGGACCTAGCATGTGAAGAAGGGACATTCAGTCTAGTGTTAGATAGACACTCTTAGCATGACGAGCAGAAAAAATAGTCAACAAAAGGGGCGAGGAAGAGCCATGAAAGTGAAGAGAAGGAAAATGATCTTCTCCAGTTATGCTTACTCAGGAGACGCTGATAAGGAAGGTGGCGTGTATGAGGGGCCTTGAACACGAATGGTTTAAACCCATCTGGGAAGAGATGTGCCAAGCAGTGGGGACATCTTGAGTAAAGGCGTAGATGACGGATGAAATGATTCAGTTTGACTTCAGAGTAGGTTATTCAATGGACTGTTGTTAATGTGAGGATGAATCATTTACACGTCATCCTACAGGCCAGAGGTCAGGAGAGTATGTCCCGTATTGCTGCCTGTTTTCACAATGTTTCCTTGAAACATAGTTACGCTCATATGTTGACAGTGTCTGGAGCTGCCAGGCACCACCACAGCACATTATAGTCATTCTGACAGAGACCATACGGCCCTCAAAGCCTAAAATATTTTCTGTAACGGGGCAGAGAATAAATTCGCTGATTCCTGCTTTAAGCCATAGTTGAGAACCACTGATCCAGTTTGGGGACTGGCCCAGAATGGTTTTTAAGGAGAAATTTTCAAACAGTCTTAATTAAAAGAGGAGATGAGTAATGTGGAATCTGTAGGGTTTTGAGCTAATCTAGTCTGGCCCTTTCTAGTAGGAGTGGAGAGGATTAGAGTGCAAACTAGATTAACTAGGTGGAATCAATAGGATTAGGCAACAGATTTGAAGAGAGGCCATGGAAAGGGAGGAGTCAGAGATGAATGAATGAAAGGATTTCAGTCTGGGTGACCATGTGGTTAATGGCGCCAAAGACACAGGGAACACAGAAGGCTGGGTCCAGTGGATTATACCCGGTCATCTCAGCACTTTGAGAGGCTGAGGTGGGAGGAGCACATGAGGCAAGGAGTTCAAGACCAGCCTGAGCAGTATAGTGGGATGGTTGTCTCTGTGAAAAAGTAGAAAAATCAGTCAGGTATGGTGGTGCACACGGGTGGTCTCAGGTACTTAGGAGGCTGGTGCAGGATGATTGCTTGAGCTTAAGAGTGAAAGGTTGTAGTAAGCTGGGATGACACCACTGCCCTCCCAGCCGCAGAGCAAGACCCTGTCTCAAATCAACCAATCAATCAGGAACACCAAGAATACAGAAGGACAAACGCTTGTAAAAATCTCACTGATCTGTTGGAGATAGAATGCTGATGTATCTGGTAGAAGACTCAATCAGATCACATAAGGTAGTATTCTTAGGGTTTTTTCTAGGACTCAGACATATTTGCCACAGCTAAATATGGAAAGTTTTATTTTATTCTTCATATTTAAGTGGATTGAATTCCTATGAGAATTATTTCTATGACTTGTGTGTGTTTTAAGTTGACAATTTGAGTTTTTTGTGGCCAAAATAATTTTAAGTAGAAAACCTATCCTGTTCTTGGGAAGTTTTAAGTATGTTCAAAGAACTTTTGTAAAGTCTTTAAACACAGATGTAGCAATGCTGCTGGAATGGAAAAAGTTTTAGCAACCTTAAATTTTTATTCAAGTGCTTCCTTGAGTTGTGGGAAGATAACTTTTGCCTTGATACTTGTCTTAAGTTGTTTTTTGTTGTCATGCATGATTATAAGATACTAAATTTTATAGTGGCTACTAGAAGTTGCCACAGCTTCTCCTTTTTAAGCTATTGACTTATTAGTAGTTTGAGCTGCTCTTTGGAGGTATCTGTATCGGTCAGTAGGGTTTCAAAGACAGAAAACATTCACTCGGTTTCCAAAAGTACATTTCTAACTTTATAAGTGATGCTACCTCCACATTCAAAATCTATCAGTTTGAACCAAGTCTCCACTCATATGATTCTTTGCCCAATAAGCTATTTTTTCCCCCATCTCCAGGCAATGTCTTGGGTTCCTGGGTGACTCACATGGCAGCCTCAGTTCAGAGGGTTCTGTTTGCTTCGCTTTTCATAGCCCGATTCCCTAAACAACTAGTCTTATTTCCCAATATTCGATATGAAAAATAAAACTACCAACAATGTGTAGTCTCGAGGAAAATACTGCCTTCCATAGGACTGAGGAAGTCAGTTGTACTTAGGAAAAGTATAGTGTTATGTTTTATAAAGTCAGATTAATTCAGTTGATTAAATAAACATAGGAAAAAGTGGATTTGAGGTTTTAGTCAGGACAACCTTATTGTGATTTACATTTGATATCAATAGTAGTGTTTATTGCACTTCCTATTTTTTTACGTCATCCTGATTCTATGAATGAACTGTGAGGAATAAAGTCTTCAGCAAATTTAATGAAGTTTTAGGCATTATAGTGCCAATTTTATATAATTTTCAAGTTTTATTGAACTTTAAAAAGATACTTGTCTGAACACATGTTTTAAGATTTCTGGCTAACGAGTGATTGAAATGACAGATTTATATTAATGATACATTGTAGGTGAACATAAGGAAGATAATGGGATGTTATAAATTGAATTGAAATGTTAGGTGGTTATGGCAGCTTCTGTAAATGATCATTGTGTTATTAACTTATATAGTAAATAACTGCCTTTCTAATATTTTAGCACTATTGAAGGATGTTGATTTTGGGAGAAATGTATTAAAATTATGAAGTTTAGCACTATTGCTAAATACTGTCTTTTATACTTATTTGGACTTCATTGTGTAATGTAAACACTAATAGTTTAATATAATTCATGTAATTTAAGCTTAAGAAAAATCAGTATACTCTGCGAATAGTTGAGACAGGTATTAATTTTGCGTTGGATACTGAATTCTGACTTTAGTGGAGACTTTTTCTTGGTTTATGTGCCTACCTTGTGATAAGTGTGTTTTGAATCCCCTTTTCCATCATTAAACAGTTTTGATGTCATATTTGCTGGTGGTCCAGAAGAAGTCCTAAAGAAGTTCCAGAAGACAAACCACAAAGTGGTGTTTGCCGCAGATGGACTTCTGTGGCCGGATAAGAGATTAGCAGACAAGTATCCCATCGTGCATATTGGGAAGCGCTACCTGAATTCAGGAGGTGGGTAAGATACTGGCAGAGAGTTTCATGCAACTTAAAATGTAGACATTGCAAGTTCTCTAACAATGCAAGTTAAAATGTGGACATTGATGAAAAAAGCTTTTAAATATGTCTTCACCGTAGACAAGAAATAATTCTTATTACCATGAAAAATCATAGTTTAAAGTCCATAATGAATTTTATAGTTGACAAAGCATTTTCCCATATTTTATGTCATTTAATGCTCCTAACAATGGTAGACAGTGTGGCTGTTGTTATTTCTACCTTACAAATAAGAAAACTCCTATTCCCCACAGTTAAGTGAGTTCTCCTAAAGACATTCTGTTGAAAGAAAAACATGGATCCAGGTCTTCTAATTACAGTTCATTGAGACTTTTATGACAGCAAGACAATAGGTTTATGAAGATTATGCTCCGTTTCCAATCAAGTAGTTCTTAAAAATAGGCAGTGCTTAATTATATATTTTTCTGAGCATTACTGGAGTAAATCACTGATTTGTCGTGAAACCAATGGTCAACAAGACTCAGTATTGAGTGTCTGGGTTTCCTTAAAGCATGGGATTGTATTTGTCACCATGGATTAGTGGAAGAGATTATTACACCTCCCAGCCAAAAATAAGGCAGTAAGTGTAACTGTTAATTAAGGAAAAGGTATTTGTTAGCGGGAAAGTGATCGTGCATGGACATCAATCAAATGATCATCTTTATGCTCTCTAGTCAGAATTAGAGATGGCAGAATATATTCAATACAAGGTTGTGTTATTTTATTAATATATTGAGGGTTATTTAAGGGATATGAGTTAGGCTTCTGGGTATATTTTTGAAAATTTTTGATACAAAATGTAAATCACATAAAATATGACATAGTATGAAGTCACATAAAATAATGCATTATGTACTATGAAAAGATAATTCATTTTTATTTATTAAGAACACTTGGGTTTTATAAATAGGAAATCTAATTTTGAAGAATATAAACTATTGGAAAAGGTCATGTGTTACCACTGGGACATTTTTCATCACAGAAGACTGGCCATAAGAATTCAAAGTGTCTCATCTTTCAGTGCTCTGGATTTTTTTTTATTGGCAAGAATAATGAAAAACAAGCAACCACTTAGTGGTTATTGTCATGTTTTCATTTCGTCTTGTTTTCTCTAGGTAATAGTAATTTTTCCTGGATCTATTTCTTTTAATTCTTTCATTCTTACGAGAAAAACTTTGACCTCGAGGGTAAAAAATTTGGTTTCCTTTAAATTCATGGGAGTAACATTGGTCCCTTTTAAAAAGTATTGTATGTTGATGAAACATAGCTGCTTGACTGCATTTCCAAAATTCAGAGGAAGACACGAACAGGAAAATGATCCTGTTTGGGTCTTTCATAGGCAAACATTATTGGCAGATTTAATGCTTATGCTGTAAGGCCAAGGGGAACAATCCAATTTTAGAATTCCCTTTTCCAGACTATGACACACAAAACCTAGCCAGAAAATGGTTTAGCAGGCCCAGTAACAACTTGCCCAAGTAATGGAAAAATTCCCAAAATATTCTAGATATGAAATGTCTTCAGGATGTTTGCAGCTAGTGACAAATCCAACATTCCTTTGATTGCGTTGCTGTCTCTGGCACTGGCAGGAAAACCACTGTAGTAGAGATTGTTTTCTTTCAGAAACAGTGAGTCCTCTGCATAGGGATCCAAGAAGAGTTTTTTTTTTTTTTTTAAGAAGGTCAGAGAAAATTCTTACATATTATTCTCTGTTCTTTTTCCCAGGAACATTTTCAGCTTAACGAGCCTTGGAAAACAGTTCCTCCCTCTGTGTGAATTCGGCGATGTATTTATTTAAAGAGCGTTTGATTATTTTCTATTTTTACAGTGGATAGTAATGCTTACTCTTTTGCAGTTTGTAGATTAATATAAAACAAGGAACACTTAGCTTTTATGTTGAGCTGTGAAATGACAACATAAGGATTAAGTCTCATGACTTCGCAGCTCCACAGCTGGTCAATGGGATTAACATAAGCATGAGTTTCAGTCTGTGAATGCTGAGTTTTCTGTTCTCTCTGTCCTGTTCCAGGATTTATTGGTTATGCTCCATACATCAATCGTATAGTTCAACAGTGGAATCTCCAGGATAATGATGATGATCAGCTCTTTTACACTAAAATTTATATTGATCCACTGAAAAGGGTACGTAACAGTCTGCATTTTACTTTTTTATTTTTTGTTGCTCTGTTATGGTAGTGATGCGGAATGGTCACAAACAAGTGTAGTATGGCCGCTGTAAAAAGGAATTTCAAAATCTTGTGAATAATTTATTTTAAATAGTATGAGTCAGTGAAATAAGTGAGATTTTTTTTTCACCTGGCTGGATGTCAGCCCTAGCTTATTGTGTCTTTATGGCTTCTTTGTGGTGGCCAGACTCGGGTGGATCCAGCAGAAGGGTAGGAAAGGTACATGACCCTGCTCTTTCTCCATAGCTATATTGAAACACATACTGAAATGACTTCCCGCTAAAAGGAAGGGGCAGCTCTCACACTAGTGTTACGGCCCCACCCCCACGGCATACTCAGCTTCCAAATCTGCCTTATGATAACAGAATGAGTTATATCATCAAAACCTTGGAGACTGATATAAATGATGAGATCATTATCCTGTCAATTTTTCGACCAGATAGCTGCCATTTCTTTGATCCTAAGTAGGTGAGGGCATACTCTGTTGCCAGTTTACCAGCAGGGGAACTGAAGCCATAGTCAGTTAACGATACTGTAGTAAGTGAACCCTGAGTTCTCTGGAACTGGATTTTCCTTCTGTTTCATGAGATGTTGACATTGAATTCATGTGTTTACTTGGTCATATTTTGTAAAACACTTTCTTTGGATATTTGAGAAGGCACGAGTAAGGTCACTCAGAAGACAGTTTTTAAGTTTAAACTTGCCTGTGACACTACTGAGGACAGGGACTTCCCTGTGATATTTGAAGCCTTGTGATCAGAGATGCCGGGGAGACATTGAGGTTAAAAGCCCTTGTATGTGTCCAGGTGTTTGGGGGCTCAGAGTGGACAGAGCCTGTGGGTATGGTTGGTCAAGTAAACTCCCTTGGTGGAATCCCATGGGACTATCTAGCCAATTTGTGAGTTTAGACTAATTGAGAATTTAGAGCTTGGGGATTTAAAGAAATATAATAAAATACCAAAGAGCTTAGAGTCTGATGATCCACGGGACTGTGATAAAGACACAACTTCGTGCCTTTTATTGGCAGAAGTACTGCTATTGTCACAAATAGAGCAACTCAGAATAGCAGTGGCTTAATAGACTTTTAAAAGTATGTTTTTCCTCCTTTATAAGTTAAAATTAAGAGGGAGCACAAGGCTGTCATGGCAGCTTTATGGCACCTAGAGGAATAGCTTTGTTTTTCTATCATTCATCCGTAGCTCTGTTTCAATATAATATCCTTGTCCAAAGTAGCAACTTAAGTTCCAGAAATTGCATTCAGATTTCCAGCAGCTAAAAGGAAGAATAGTAAAAAGGTAGGCCATCTAGGTTACATCTACTCTTAGTGACCTATCTAGAAGTCTGAGTACTTTTTCATACCTTTCTTTGACCAGAACATATTTATGTGGCCATACATAATACAGCAAAGGAATTTGTTTTTCATTATAAGCACAGGTGTCCTACTGAAAATCTGTGTTCTGAAGGTTGGATGGGTATTGGGGACACTAAGCAGTCTACCACAGGCCCTAGAGAGAACATTTTTGTAATTAAGTGAAACTCTGGGCTAAAGTAAAACCCGAATTTTCTGATTTGAGAATAGTTTTGTTATATTTACCTAATATAAGTTAATATTTCACAAACTTACTATATGTAATACAGTTATAAAATTTCTTGAATTGTGTCTTTATTAGTGCTGTCTTTAGGAAACATGATTTCCTTTAAGTGTACTTTACAGTGAGTTGCAACTAATAGTTGTTTCTGTGCCTTTGCGAAGTATTTCAGTCACCTAAATATGTTTATTAGACACTTAACACAAGTTTATACTTTAAATCTCCCCCCCAAATGAACTATGTTAACATGATAGTGGTGTTTACTGTTTGTCATTTTCAATATAATTTCTATTCTTTATTTTTTAGGAAGCTATTAATATCACATTGGATCACAAATGCAAAATTTTCCAGACCTTAAATGGAGCCGTAGGTATGGTTCCTAAATACCAGATCATTCATGCATACAAATGAACACTTGTATTTTCAACTTTCTTTTATTATGTTAACGGGGGCTGGGATTAAGATTTACAGTGTAGAAATTGCATCGTTTAAAAAATGTTGGACTTGGGCAGCACCTGTGGCTCAGTGCATAGGACACCAGCCCCATATACCAAGGGTGGTAGGTTTGAACCAGGCCCCAGCCAAACGGCAAGAAAATAGCCAGGAGTTGTGGTGTGGGCCTTTTTTCCCAGTGCCTGAGGCAAGAGAATCGCCTAAGCCCAGGAGCTGGAGGTTGCTGTGAGCTATGATGCCACAGCACTCTACCAAGGGCAATAAGGTGAGACTTTGTCTCTTAAAAAAAGTTGAACTTGAGCTTAGCTTGATATAGTACATTAAGTTAAAATCATTTCCTGAGACTACTGTGAAAAAAATCTTCTGTCCCTTAAAATTAAAATTCAGTGTCTCACTATCCAGAAATTTATCGTAGTTGTGGGCTCACTGAAGTCTCAAACTCCTGGCTCAAGCAATCTTCCTGCCTTAGCTTCCTAAATAGCTAAGGCTACAGGCACGTACTACTATGCCTGCTTGATTTTTTTTTTTTTTTGGTAAAGACACAGTCTCACTATTTTGTCCAGCCTGGTCTCAAACTCCTAGACTCAAGGCATCTACCCACTTCAGAGTCTTAGAGTGCCAGGATTGCAGACATCAGCCACATGTGCAGCCCACTAGGGGGCTTTATAGTTATGAATTATACTTTATTAATGTTTCAGTGTAAGTTCTTTATACTGTGAATAACCTAGGAATGTTAGGTTCTTTGATCTACTTGAAGGGTGACTGGGGGCAGTAATGCAGGCAGCCTGTGGAAGAGTGTGGGTGAGAGTATACTCCTGTGCATTTGCCTGTGTGCCTTTGAAAATACACTATTATAAAATCAAAATACCTTTAGTCATTAGTGTATTACTTTAAAAACCAAAAACATATTGCTATTCTATGTAATTCTTCAGTTCATATAGTAAGAAGAGTCTCAAAATGGAAGACATTTAGTTTTGAATACTCAAGAAAAGTGAGGCACCTGAAAACAAAACCCCCTTTCTGCTGACTTATATTATTTCTGGATGGTTGCAGGCTTGATTTTTAAGAACTAGAAATTCTATCAATGATGGTCAAATCTAGACACTTTGCTTAACCCGGCCTTTGTTACATTCACAATTCAAACCTATTGTTTCTATCCTCATAACAACACTGCAAGGCGGGCATGCATCTCATTTTACCTATGAATACGTCGGAAAAAGAATTTAACTCAGCTAGGATCACATTACTATCAAGAACCACAGGCAGGATTCCAAAGATGCTTTTCTTTCACCAACCGGTGGATTAGTACCTGCTGTCAGGATCTGCTTCTGACACCACTTGTCAGGGCCCAGTTTAGATAGCGGTCCGCATCTGGAACCTAAGCTACCTTGCTCAGGAACAGTTTCTCTTAGGTGCTTGAGGGCTATCTACTTTAGCTGGGGGGAGAGAGAGAGAATCTTAAACTAAAATAGTCTTCTTAGAACAGATAGATCTTAGTCTTTGGCAGAGCTTCGTAATCTTCGGCGGAGAGACGCCGTGTTGGCGTTCTGCAGGCAGGAGAGGAGACAGAGTCAGAGTAAGCCGGTCCGTGATAGAATGAGCATGCCTTTTGTCTGCCTTCTCCTCCAGGCTAACATAAGGCTGAGCTCATGCCTCTCAACACAGGTGTAGAGACTGCCAATTCACCAATGCTCTCATCTCGCGAGCTCTCATGCTTATTAGACCTAAATCTCTTTCCATGCCCTTTTCACCAAGGTGTTCCATTACAGGTATTTCCTATAACTCTCACTCCTCCTAGCCATAGGCTATATGGGCTGCTACATTTCCCCCTTTTTTTATATACAAACAAAATAACTTTTAATGTGGTAAGGGCAGTTCTTCCTGTTATCTAGCCCTTTTCTTTCTAGGCAAAAGATGGTAATTATCAGAGTTCCAGGTATGGGCTCTTTAAATGAGGAAGCCCAATACAGATGTAAACTATTAGCGGCTGCTAGGGAAAAACCGTGATTGTAATGCAAATTTCCTCAAAGGTCTTTTTAAGTTGAGAAAACAAACTGGGAAAATCTCAGCTGAGAGAATTTACCATTTCTTTAACTATGCGAACCTTAATGGAGGAACAAAAGATAACGCTTTCCTTGCAATCTTTGCAAGGATTTTTTTCTCGCTATTCCAAAGGTTCTGATACTTGTGGTCCGACTAAATCCACCCTTCACAGATCACAAAACACTGTTCCTCGTAGGTTAATGGTTCCACACTTGGTTCCTCTCGTGGTCCAAAAGGTACTACCCTTCACAATTCCTCGATTGCAGAGTTTTTCCTGCTTTCAAGCTGCTTTTCCAGCGAATTTTTTGCTAATTGATTCCAGACTTTTTTCACATGGAGTTCCCTAACACAAAGGTGGTTTAACTTTCGCTCTTCCCTCCCTTTGGTCTCTCTCCCCTCTCATAATCTCCCGAAGCTTCACTTTCTCTTTTCCCTTTGAGCCGTGTCCAGTCTTCTTAGCTGGACCCGGTTCTAGTGCACAGACGCTGATGAGAGGTCGGTTACCCCTTCACCATGCAGGATAACCTAATATTCCACAAACATTTAATCTAATTATTCTCCATTATCATCTATTGGTCTGGCTCAATTTCCCATTTTACACTAAGGCACTACAGGTCTAACCAAGATGCCAGAGTACTCCCATGGCATAGAATTGAATTATACTTTTTCTGAGAATGGTTTGAAATGAAAATATTAAGCTTTTTTCTTTCATTTACCAGTGGGTCCCAATTCTGGCCTAGCTTCCCACATTTATGGCATTTGATGTTAACTGGGGGATTTACACTCTGATCTTCCAGCTGCCCAATTTGAGTTGTCACGTCAATATAGTATTTACCTGATTCTACTATAAGATGATTCATCTGATCTCTCAACTGTTTTATATCAGCTGCCATGATCTTAATTTCATCTTTAAGTTGTTTCATCTGATACGTCAACTGCTGTATCTCATTTTCTATGATTTTTCTGACTTTCTTTTGTCCTACTTCTTACAATCTTTCCTTTTCAAGTCTTAGAACTTTGACTGCCTTAAAGAGACAGGAGCTCTTTAGCTCTTTAGCTATTTTACTCTGGAGTCTTAGTTGTTTTACAAAACTTTACTTCCACAATTTCACCAGCCTCAATCTACTTTTTTTTTTTTTAAAGGAGATTCATTTTTACAAGTGTCAATTTTTTATTTTTTATTTTTTTTGCAGTTTTTGGCCGGGGCCAGGCTCAAACCCGCCACCTCCAGTATATGGGGCCAGCACTCTATCTACCTCTTTTTAAACAGAGCTCTTAACTGTCAAAAAGGGAATTGGGCGTCTGTCTCTCAAAAGCTACTTCCTGCTGGCATTGGGCGAAGATATAGGGGGAAGGCAGTTAGGAGGTCTCGTCCCTAATAAACTCTTGCAACCTATTCCCAACCTTTTCTCTTTACTGTTTTACCGAAGGCTTTTCTCACCCCAGAGACTAAAGACTTGTTTGCAAAAAGTTCTTATCTCCTTGTTTTATCTTTTCTCGTTCCCTCTTGTCTAAAGGCTTTTTTCCTGACCCCTTTTTTTTTCTCCAGCCGCTTCACGGAAGAAGCTAAAGGATTTTACCGGTTTTTTTTCCCCCACAGAAATAGGAATTAGAATTTGGAAAGAAAAGGTAGGAAAGAGGAAAAAAGCAAATGAGAAAGGCCTGCTGTTGGCTGTCTTTCTTAGACATTTCTTTTCCCTCTAAGTATTTCTATTTCTCTTTTTCTTATTTTGCTAAAGCTTATTTCTTTCTCAGTCTACGTTCACAGCTCAAAGCACCATTTGTCAGCGGTGTTCACTATCCTGCTTCTGACACCACTTGTCAGGGCCCGGGCCTGGCCAGGTCTTAGGCCCAGCTTAGGTAGATTCTGGACGTGGACCACTAAGCACCTTGTTCAGGAACAGTTTCTCCTAGGTGCTTGAGGGCTATCTACTTTAGCTGGAGAGAGAGAGAGAGAGTCTTAGAATAAAGCAGTCTTCTCAGAACAGACAGCTCTTAGTCTTTAGCAGAGCTTGGTAATCTTTGGCACAGATACGCCATGCTGGTATTCTGCAGGCAGGAGAGGAGACAGAGTCAGAGTAAGTGAGTCCATGATAGGATGCGCATGCTCTTTGACTGCCTGCTCCTCCAGCCTAATATAAGGCTGAGCTCGTGCCTCTCAATACCACAGGTGTAGAGACTGCCAATTCACCAATGCTCCCATCTCGCGAGCTCTCTCATGCTAGTTAGAACTAAATCTTTCTCCATGCCCTTTCACCAAGGAGTTCCATTACAGGTATTTCCTATAACTCACTCCTCCTAGCCATAGGCTATACAGGCTACTACAACCGGAGTCTTTTTTTTAATGCCTGGTTGCAGTGAGTAAGGCACGCCTGAGTGTGTGTCTGTGTCATTGTCATCTTTCAACTGGGATCTGCTGACTTGAAATAGGCAAGGTTTCTAAAAGTATTACAGCACATAGAATTTGTGTCCATGACAAATTTCACAGTAATACCACACAGACACACAGACACACACACAAAAATTAGTAAAACCTGTTTTCTCTTTTTAACCCAGATGAAGTTGTTTTAAAATTTGAAAATGGCAAAGCAAGAGTTAAGAATACGTTTTATGAAACATTACCAGTGGCAGTTAATGGAAATGGACCCACCAAGGTGAGTGACAGTGACTTCTACCTGGCTCCCTGTGTCTTGGAGACAGACTATGGAGTGATATGTGGAACACCATCTTTAAAAAAATATTTAGAAGGCTTTGTTTTGGTGCCAACATTTTACTGTCATCGTCTTTTATACAGTACGACATCAGACAATTAAGTTTGCAAACTCGTTCTAGAAAAAGTCCTCATAGCTCATTGCTGAGTTTCACCACAGTCACCTTTGAAGTGCTCCCCTTGGGAAGCTGTGCACTGACATCAATGCCTAGTGCACTGTTCAAAGCGTTTTTCGAGTTCTTTTAATGAAATGGCTATTAGAGGTGTCGTCATATGGAGTCTGACAATTAAGTTCAGGAACTTATTCTAGTAAAAGTACTTTAAAGAGTGGACTAGTTGCTGGCATCAGTGCATAGCTGCCCAGGGAATGTACTTTGAAAGTGTTGTAGTGATACTCAGCATGAGGTATATGTAGCAATTTTCCTAGGATATGTACCCAAACTTAATTTGTCATCTGTATTCATGCTAATTTATCACAGTGATTATTTACCTTTTTCCTGAGTCTCTTATGAGGCCTTTAGCCTGTGAATTACAGAAATCACATGTATCTTGTTTACTTTTGTTTCCCTGGGGTCCAGCACACGTATAATATATACTAGGTTTTGAATAAATCTTGATTGAATGTCAAGAATCTATAAACCGTTCAATGACCTAGCATTATGAGTGGTAAGGCAGATTCGTTTTTTTCTGGCAAGGCAAACAATTATAAAATTCAGTAACTTTCCCTAGGAAAATTTGATGAATGAACTCATAACTTTCCCCAGGCAAATTGGCTAAATGGACGTATTTTGTCTCTGAAGTCTTTTACCCTGTGTAGTTTCTGTTTTAGCTGTCTGTGTGTGACACTGTTAGTGCCAATTGAGCAAGAGCTAGTACAACCCAACTTCTCCCCAAACTGAATAGTGTGCTGTTCCTACTTGGTAATAAACTGTGATACTTTAATCAAACCTGAATGTCTTTAAAGAATGAGCTTGGTCCTGAGATTGAGCTAATGTGGATAAGGCCTGATGTTCAGTGATTTAAATTCCTTTGAAATTTCTATGACATGTTTACTAGAGCATTAAAGAGTGACTAAAGGACTTATTACAGGCAAAGAAGCACTATTCCTTAATAATTTAGAGGGACTCTACGTGCCCTAAGAAATGTTAAGTCTTCTTGCAAAACATACAGTTGGGCTATCACTGTTTTTTTCATTTTAAGCTATGTGAGGAGCCTATTATCTTTTTCCTGACATGATCCTATCTAGTTAATTTCTTTCTTTTTTCTTTTCTTTTCTTTCTTTCTTTCTTTCTTTTTTTTTTTTTTTTTTTGAGACAAAGTCTCACTCTTTCACCCTGGGGAGAGTGCCATGGCATCATAACTCATGGCAGCCTCAAACTGGTGGACTCAAGTGATCCTCTTGCCTCAGCCTTGCTAGTAGCTGGGACTTCGGGCACCTGCCACAATGCCTGGCTAGTTTTTTAGCAGAGATGAGGTCTCTCTCTTGGTTAGGCTCCAGCTCTTGAACTCACCATCTTCAGCCTCCCAAAGTGCTAGTATTATAGGCCTGAGCCACCATGCCAGCTCTGGTTAATTTCAAATTATTCTGTGTGACAATAAAAAACAGAGTACATTTCATTATAAAAATTATTTTAGGTATAAAATAAAAGCTTGAGAGAAATTGTACATATAAGTATTCAATTACTATAATACTTTATTTCATAGTATTATGTTAAATAGATTCACATGAGTATATCACGTTACATTCCCCTTGTCCAAGCTGTGGGGAAAGAAAGCAGATTACTCTGAACTTTACTATAACCTGTATAAAAGGTGAAAAGATTTTTTTTTTTTGGTATTAGTCTTGCCCTTGGTTTCATGTATTATTTTGTTTAGAGAGGGATATTTTGTTAGTAATTTTGAACTGTAATATTGATCTAAATGATAGCATGTAAGCCAATTTTTTCATTTAAAGTTATATATAACCTGTAAGAGATAAGTGTATTTATAGTAACAAAATATATAAAAGGGAGTTTATTTTTTTGCTACTTTCTTGAAATGTCATGCTCTTAGAAAGAGTAATTTTTAAAATTACATTTTAAAAATCACTTATAGCTTCTTTCAGTTCTTACATATTTTCAGAGCGAATTCATATTTTTCATTAAAAATTTTATGTTTCTCAGCATTTTATTTGAAATATTTCTATATTCTAAAAAATTCTTTTCATGCTTATCTAGATAATAATGTGAAATAAATCAGTTTTTGGATAGACATGATTTCAGGTTTGAAACTTTACTTTTTATTCTTGAAGCTTATTTATTTGTATTAATATAAAATGCTTACTTTAATGCCTATCCTTTAAAAAAAATACATGAATTAGATAATATATATCTTATATATATCTTAAGACAATCATTATGAAATTAGTGATATTTTTATACAAAAGGAAATTAAGCATGAGAAGATCAAATTACCTGACATATATATATGTATATATATATATATATACACACATATGAAAATAAGTCATTTCTGAAGCTAATTTGATTTGTGTTAAAATTATGGGCTTTAATTGTATGTATCAAAGCCACAGGGCTTAGGTGGGTCACTGTGACCTTGATTAATTGGATAAATTTTGAAAGGAAAGAAAGAAGGAAAGGATTTGGTTAGACAAGTTTCTCTGCCAATGAAAATGACATCATACTTGAAGACATTTTGATATTATGAAAAAATAATCAGGAAAATACTACTACTTACTAACCTGGGAGTGCCCAGTGACGCAGCTACGTAAACAGTCTTCTATTCTTTCCACAACTGCCAGCAGAAATATCTGCAGTCTTTATGCAGAAACCAGATGTGAACAGGGGGTGGCAGTGACGAATGCCTTCTGCCTGTGTGGTCAGACAGCTGAAAGAGAGAAGTTTCCAGTCAAAAGTGAAATAACTCAGAAAGAGAGAGGCACATACCGTACACTCTCACTTATAAGTGGAGGCTAAATAATGTGTATACATGGACAAAGACAGTTTAGGGAAGAATAGTTTAGGGAAAATCGATAATAGATAATAAATAAAATTACTATATTTTCTGTGATTTTAATACCTAGTAGTAGTAAGAGCCTTGGAGAAGGACGGGTAGGAGAGTGGGAGTGGAGTGAGGGATGAGAAATGACTTCATGGGCACGAGATACACTGTTTGGGTGGTGGTCACACTAAAAGCCCAGATTTGACCACAGTGCAACATGTTCATGTATCAAAACTGCACTAGTCCCCCCCAAATTTATACAAATTAAAAGAAATGTAATATTTCTAAAAATCTTAATTATCTATGAAATAAGTTGACATAAAAAGCAGAAAGTAGAAAAGTTACAAAATAAGGTTTTAATTCTGAAAACTAAAAGTTATGCCTTTTTATATTTTAACCTTTTAAAACAATAAATCAATCATTTTCATATTCATATAGGGATTCTATTAGACAAATCAATAACTCAATAAATTTTGTATGAGATCTCTAAGACAGAGAATGTGCCAGCCTTTGTATGTGATAGGGAGTTTAAATATCAACAAAAATATCTCGGGGATTTTTTCTTTTCTTTAACAAAAAATTCTTTTCTAGGATATTTAAAACCATACTGTGCATTTCACACTAGCACATTTTTCATCTTTCAGAAGTCATTCTTAATTGAAGATTTATTTTTCTGTAAATCTTTTTTTTCCTTCAAAACCATATTATTTTGTAAAACAGAAGTGATTGAATGTTTGAATTTTTCATTTGAAAATTAACAGTAAAATTTTTATTTCTGTTTCTATTATAAAGGCAGATAAAAGGACCACATTAACTCATCAAGTGTCATTAACAAATGTCACAAATACATGTTTCCTGCCTCATAATTTGTTTCTTGAATTATAACATCCTCCAAAATGACTGAATGAGTTACTTGTCCTCATAATTTGTTTCTTGAATTATAACATCCTCCAAAACGACTGAATGAGTTACTTGTCCATGTCTTGTGAGTTTTCTGTAAAGATTAATTGTAACTATATTTACCATGTTTGTGTGATACAAAGAATTTCCCATTTTAATTAACAGTGTTCTTGTTTCAGCAGCATTTATTTCAGTTTCAGCACAATCAAAATATTTGGACAGAATCCCAGATATTTGGGAGGAATGTGCTAACATGGTACCCGACTGACTTCCTCCTCTATTCCACATTTATCATCTCCCTCAGGGCTGTAGGAAGCTAGAAACATCTAGCTGGCAGTTCTTTACGTTTTTTGACCCCCATATTTAACATTTAACATATGGACATTTTCTCTTTTTAACCCCTATATTTAACATTTCGCCCATAGGCATTTTTTTCTTTTTATTTCACCCCACGTTTCCAGTAAATAATTATTGATTAAATAAGCATAATGAGGAGTCTAAGTGCTTCCTCTTGATAGCGTGGGGCAAAATTATAGTTTTTAGAAAGGATAAGAAAAAAACTACAAATGCTCTTGCTACTACTAGGTATTAAAATCATAGAAAGTTTAGTAATTTTATTTATTTTCTATTATCGATTTTCTCCAAACTGTTCTCTCTGTAGGGAGGGATATTCAAGATATTTTTGAGGATTTAGAGCAAATCTTACTGAGTTTAGCTTTGTCTCCACTTGTCTTTGCTCACCCCTCTCCTAACACACACACACACACACACACACACACACACACACACGATCGTAGATTTTACAGTTAAAAGGATGTGAGTAGCTGCTGAAGGTGAGAGGAGTCGCAGTGGAAGCCGCTGAGAGATCTGAAGACGACGTGTGTGGAAAGCAGAATCGCTCTTTAGCTTATTGTGGACAGGATTTGTGGGGCGACTGCACTGGATCAGTTAAAAATGTTCTCTCTTCCTGACGCGTGCCCCTGAGGCACTGCTCAGATGCCTAATTTGTAGTAGGACAATTTCCTAGACGAGCTTAGTGCCTCTTGGCGATGAAAGTTACTCATTATTTGTTTTGTGTAGTGACATGTTGGTCAGATGTCACATGACTATCGTTCCATTTACTGTAGGTGTCTGGCCTTTAAACATACTTATTACGAAATTACTGTGCATGTGACTCTTATTTCTGTTTTTGCTAAGAGGTTTCAGCCCATTTAACTGCGTTTCCTTGTTTGACATATTTCTTTTTAATTGTGTTTTCCAGTATTAATACTTGTATGATATGAAATTAAATAACCTTTATAATTTATAAAACTTTTTCTTTTGTCATTTCTAGTTTGTCCTGATGTATGATTTGTGTGCACCTCCAGGTGATATATTACTGGAATTACTAAAGAAATGTAACTAATGTAGAAAACAGGATTTGAACTTAGATGACCCCTAGAATGAGAGAACATCAGTCAGAGAGGCCAATGTTTTTTTAATGCCATTTTCCTTGCTTTATTAGATTCTCTTGAATTATTATGGAAACTATATACCTAATTCGTGGACCCAGGATAAGGGCTGTACTCTTTGTGAATCTGATACAATTGACCTGTCTGCGGTAGATGTAAGTGGAATTGATTATGTGCGGAATATAGTTATTAAAAGGTACATTGTCATAAAATGCTGTGATTCGTAGGAGAAAAAGGTAAATTATTTTATAGTTTTGATTATATGGTAAATAATGGACTCACCACGTTAAAACACAGTGACTCAGAAAATTACTAGATTTGTGTTTCTTAATTGTTTTTAAAAGCAGAGCCAGTTAATAATTGAACCCTATGGAAGGGATATGGTCGTTAATATTTCATAGCTTACTATGACTGGATACTTGCGTGCTGTTTTAGTCTGTTAGTTTGATCAAAGCATTGATTAAAAATTGAAGAAAAATCATTACAATGCTTCAACATTTTTATTGACTAATTTTATGTGTACTTGATTTTCAAATTTGATTATTTAAAAAATAACATAATTATAGGGCTGTCCTAACTATATATAATAACTGACTTAAGCATCATAAAGCCCCTAACATAGGTAACGTTACTGACTCAGTTTCACAAATGAAAAATCTGAGGTTCATAAAGGTAAGTAATTTGCTTGGGGCACATGAAGTGTTGGAGTGGGGATCTGAGTTTAGATAATCTGGCTCCAGACCTTGTATTCTTGGCCCCTGGGAAATTTTATCCATATGTCATATACATACTGTGTTTCTTGTATGTATTTCATAGAGAATTATATTTTATGATTTATACTTTGAGGGTAGGAAATACTTATTATTAATCTATAAAACATTTTTATGGTTCCTAGTTCTGTCTCAGCCAGAGCAGTTTTAGGATATCCTGTAGTAACGCTGTTCTTCCAAAAATTTCTCTAGTGACTTAGAAGAATACTATGTGTGGGAATGATTGGATTCCAGGGTGTTACTTTGACATTAAGACTGATTCTTCCCTTTATTCACCGTTGGTTACTGAGTACCTCCAGCGTGCCAGATAAATAGAAACAATGTAGGCAAAAGTAAAACTCCTAGGACGGTAGTTATGGTGATTCCCCAACCAGGCAAATACAGAATACTTACACTGTCATATACTCAAGCTCCAAAATTCATTTCTTATCACCGTTTAAAAGGAGGATGAAGAGAGTAACTTGTATACATTTAGGAGTTTATGAATAGAGTCTATTTTACGTAAAAATGTTTATGGCTCTTCTGTTACATAACATGCTAAACATTTCCTATCTGGAAAGAATGTCGGAATATTTCTGAATGAAGTTGCATATGAAATGCCTTAAAAATTCATCCCGAGATCTTTTTTGCTGAAAGTAGTGTTGTATTCTGGAGTAAGAGTTAATACTTTTCATCTGTTTTGTTTCATGTCATAAACTTTCTGGTGCAAAGATAGAAAAACACTTAGATTAAATTTTTCCTCTTTTTGCATGTAGGAGTATATTACTTAATTCTTAAACTATTTTGTATTAGTGCCTGTTAAATATGCTAGAAAGGAAAGCTGTTCATTCCATTAATGAAACTATGTGCTTTCTATATGCAATTATCATAGAATGGGCATATAACAATGAAAATTGTGTGGATCGTTAAATTCCAGTCTGGTCATGTTTTTAGATGTAGCTAAAGGCAAGTTTCTTTATATGTAAGAATAATAGTGACCATCTCAGAGGGTCGGTGGTTAAATGAAACTTCACATACACACATGTGAAAAATATATATGATGTATATATATAAATAAAATGATATTTTATATGTATAAATTCAATATATGTGAAATGATCAGCCTTCAATAAATGCTGACTATTATATTGTTACCACTATTATATAACAACAAACTTAGATTAAAAATGGAAATATGCGGTGTGTAAGTCCAGCTTTTTATCTAATACTCAATGTGTTCTGAGTCACTTAACTTTTTTAAATCTAATTTTCCTCAGCTACAAATTTGGAAAAATAAATCACTTCTAAAGCTATTATGAAATTTAAATGAAATGCATTATTTCATTTGGTAAGACAGAGCTGTGATCTACTTTTTAACTTATTTTTTCTATCAAATAGAGATCTTTTATAAGGGAAATGTTTTGTACATAGCTCTTGGTATCTGTTTATTCATTTAATAGTATTCGGGTAAGTGAAAGAATTGATATACAAAAGAAATATGCCAGCATACAACATGTACACTTATGCAAAAAAAATAAGTTATAATACCATGTGTGAAAAAATGGGAAGAGGTAACTAATTCAGTACTTAAATATATATGCTGTTTTAATCTGTAATTTTTAAGATCAGGCTTTAAGGCATGCCTTTAACAAGACACTGTAAAGTGTTCCATATAGTTAGGACAATAACAGTGTTACAGGGTGGATGGGCTTCTGTCTTCCCATGCTATAGTATGTTTTTGAAGCCAGGAACTTTCATTCCTTTTGCTAAGTGTTGCTCATCACAAGGAACTGTCCTGTATAGTGGATATTTCAGATGTTTTTACACAATGAATAAAAGATAAACTACACACTAAAACACACCTAAAATATTTGAGAAGACATATAAGATAGCTATGCTGCATATGATAAAATACATTTATGAAAGAAAATAGCTTTTCACAGATATGATAGAGTAAGTAAAAGACAAATGGTAAAATGGGAGTAAAGAGGAAGTTTAAGGATAAAAATAAAGTCTCAAGTCCTCCATGATCACTTTTATTGAACTACAAATTAAGCACTAAACCTTATGCATGGCAAAGAAAATGGAAACACAATGGGCATTTTGGTTTCCTAGATGAAGGAAGCTGTTGAAAAAGCTTTCAGATATGAAGAAGTTTCTTCAAGGGCTGTAACAGAGGAAGCGTTGACTGGTGGAGTAGACCGTACCTTTAATTACATTCATATAATAAATACGGCAGTGAGTTTCCTCTTTGAATCTAACTCATAACCTAGATGGGATTCAGTAAAGTCTCTTTAATGGGGCCCACAAAAAATTTATTTCAAGTGTTAGAGAACTGCCACAGGGCAATTAAGATTTAGCAGATTATGTTGAATTGAGATTCTAAACTTTTTATGTTGTACTGATTAAGATTTGAATAGAATATAAAATAAAACCGTACTGATGGTAATTTATTTTTGTGTTTGGTATAAAACGAAGGTCCATCCAAATGTAACAATAGGTGTTTTTATTGAGCAACCAACCCCATTCCTACCTCGGTTTCTGGATCTACTGTTGACACTGGATTATCCAAAAGAAGCACTTAAACTTTTTATTCATAATAAGGTAAGTATTTGAGAAATGAATATTTTATGTGAAAGCTATTTTGTGGTTTGGGGGAACTAATTGTTACTTATGTCTAAAAAATGTGAGTGGGCTAAATTCAGTGGAGGACGTACATCCCTGCCTTTTTAGTACCTAAGGATTTTAGAATCTGGAAACTCATCATAATACTGGGTGAGCCTTATGAAAATGTCAGTTTTTGTGGATCAAAAATGGCTAAGTATTGTTAGTTATTTTCATATGACTTAATTTAATATATAATGAAGGAGATGTAAAGGACCTTACATTCCTTTGACTTTGGGTTCTTTTATAGAACTGGTCATTAAATTATTTGCAATTGAATATATTATGATAGCAGCAGAACTTGAAAAAGCTTCCAGACAGGATGTTGTTTTGATTAATCACACATAGCATGCACTCCCCACAGGATTTTGATGCCGTTATTTCCTTCAAAAATATCCAGAGCCTCCTCTTACTTCCCACATATAATCTTGACTTAAAGATATTTTTCCTCAGTTATCTTGTTTTATTCATTTCTCACTTTTCTGTTCCAACATTTGGTATTTAACATCACCTGGAAAAGCTGCATAGCTGTGAGGTGTGTCATTTTCTGAGTCCTGTTTCAATTCCTTTTTTTTTTTTTTTTTTTTGAGACGGAGCCTCAAGCTGTCCCCCTGGGTAGAGTGCCATGGCATCACAGCTCATAGCAACCTCCAACTCCTGGGCTCAAGCGAGTCTCCTGCCTCTGCCTCCCAAGTAGCTGGGACCAC
>CAUYQV010075989.1:0-37883 GCA_963574575.1 Galagoides demidoff | reverse complement strand
GAACTTCTGATGAGGTGTCTAAGCCTAGCAAAGATAAAAGAAAGAAAAGCCAAAGATTTAAGTGGAATTATTTTCTGCTATCTTTTCATGAGAAGTATTTATAAACATAAAATACACTTTTTTTTTTTTTTTTTTTTTTTTAGATAGAGTATTAGTTTGTTGCCCTGGGTAGAGTGCTATGGCGTCACTGCTCACAGCAACCTCAAACTCTTGGGCTTAAGTGATTCTCTTGCCTCAGCCTCCCAAGTAGCTGGGACTACAGGCACCTGCCACAATGCCCAGCTATTTTTTTTTTTTTTTTTTTGAGATAGAGCCTCAAGCTGTTGTCCTGGGTAGAGTGCTGTGGTGTCACAGTTCACAGCAACCTCCAACTCCTGGGCTTAAGTGATTCTCTTGCCTCAGCCTCTCAAGTAGCTGGGACCACAGGCACCCACCACAATACCCGGCTATTTTTTGGTTGTAGTTGTCATTGTTGTTTGGCAGCCCTGGGCTGGATTCGAACCCACCAGCTTTGGTGTATGTGGCTGGTGCCTTTGCTGCTTGAGCTACAGGCGCCAAGCCTCCCTATTTTTTTGTTGTAGTTGTCATTTTTGCTCAGCTGGCCTGGGCTGGGTTTGAACCTGCCAGCCTGGGTGTATGTGGCCAGAGCCCTACCCACTGAGCTACAGGCCCCACCCAAAATAGACCTTTTCATTATATTTTGTTTTGTTTATTTTTTGAGACAGAGTCTCACTGTCACACAGTCTAGAGTGCCATGGCCTCAGTCTAGCTCACAGCAACCTCAAACTCTGGGTGCAAGAGATCCTCTTGTCTCAGCTTCCAGAGTAGCTGGGATTACTGGCACTATTAACACCCTGCTAATTTTTTTTTTTTTTTTAAGTAGAGATGGGGACTCACTCTTGCTCAGGCTGTTCTCAGACTCCTGAGCTCAGCTTTGGACTCCCAGAATTTGGATTCCCTCCTGAATCCTCCTGCTTTGGACTCCCAGAGCACTAGGATTGTGGGGGTGAGCCACCCTGCCCAGGAAGAAAATAAGCCTTTAAAAAAGTTTCATCCACTGTTTCATGGGGAAAAAAGTGATTTACTTAAATACTGTGTCTAAAATGTATAATAAAGAACAAATGCTATGAATCATAGAGGTGAAGCTGGTATTCCTGAATGTCCAAATGGAACAGATTATTTTTTGCAAGCCTGAGTTAGGCTGGGGGAACAAGGTGCTATATTTCAGACTCTCCTTGGCATACCTTTGGAAACTGCAGAGAAAAACTAGTCCTCTTATGAAGTGTTAAAATAATTAAATAAAAAACAACTGAAGTGGCTCTAGTGGCCTGGGTTCCTATATAACAAAAAGTTCCAAAATCTAATTACATTTCTTGTATATTACTAGCTTAAGTAGAAACAAAATTCAGGCTTAACGAACTACAAACCTGAAATTAAATTCTGAAAATTTTCACCCGGACAGGTCAGCCTAAAACTTTCCCTCACCTGGCCATGCTCAAAAAGTTTCCCCGGAAGGACCCACGCCAGACCTCAAAAGCCTTCCAGCCACCTGTGAAATCTCCCTGCCCCTAACCCAGCATAAAAACAAGCCTCCAAGAACTCTGGTGCAGCCGTCATCTTTGCCCAGGAGGGTCTCAGTCCCCTGTCATTAAACTTGGCATGAACCTCTTCTGGTCTGGTCTCTGGGTACACAGCCCCTTTCAGTACCCAATCAATTATTTAGTTTGGTGTGCTTCCCCCTGCACCCTATAAAACATAAAAGCCTTGCCTTCAAGCCCCTCTGGAGAATCTCCAACCACAAACCATGGCTGGGGGCCTCCCCATTTATGAATTTCTGTTTTAACTGCCTGAGTTTAATCTTTAACTGGAGAAAGGGGACAGAGCACCCCACAGTTCACAGCTCCTCCCACGTAGGAACCCCACACACTGCATGGGGATTCTTCTCTGAGGAGCTTCCCTTTGTTCCCGCACAATTTCGGAGAGATTCAGGGCTTGCAGGGACTGAGCTGCCCTGAGAAGGCTCTGGGCCAGAGAAGACTGAGGGCCGACCTGCGTCAGTGACCACGTGTGTCCACAGACCGCAGGCCTTAGAGCCGCCAAGTCCCATCCCAATACAGCGCGTTCCAGCTGGTTCCAATCAGCCCTGTCCCGGGACACCGGCGCTCACACTCACCATTTCTTCTCTCACAGTGTCCCAGCATCCTCCCTACCGACCTCCCAGGCTCACAGGATAAAAGAGACAGTGCCAGTCATCTGGGCTCCCACAGAGAGAAAGGGCAGTGGCCGCGGATCGCACCTCTGCCGGGTAACAGACAGAGGCCAGAGAGACTATGGAAAGCCCGCGCTTTGTTTCCTCTGCGGCCTTTGATTGGACAGTTTGCAACTGAGCGCCATTGATTGGATGAAGCTCGAGGCCACGCCCTTTAGATCCCCGAGTTACCAGGTAATGAGATAAATCCACTGCGGCATCTTCAACCTGGCGCGGCTTGGGGGACATTTGCATTTAACTTTGTTTTTAAACTTATATCCACCAGCCTGACATAGAGAGACTGGGTGTTTCTAAAAATAGCCGGGTGTTGTGGCGGCCACCTTTAGTCGCATCTTTTGGGGAGGCTGACGCAAGAGAATTGCTTGAGACCAAGAGTTTGAGGTTGCTGTGAGCTATGACACCACCATACTCTACCTACGTCCACAAAATGAGATTCTGTCTCAAAATCAAAACAAACGAGCAAAACAACAAAAACAACAAACAAACCTTACATCTTGTTCTTGCCCCCCAAATCTAAATAATGTAAAAAAGTCATTTATCCTTAAGCTAATTTCAACATTTCATTGGTCTCATAATAGATTCTCTCAGCTAGCAATGATTCTGCAAAATCCGCATGGAAAAACAAACATAAAATAGTCAAACTCAAAAAAATAAAAAGAAAAAGAAATAGTTAAACTCCCTGGGAAAGAAACACAATGAAGTTTTTTGGTCCTATTCAAAACTGAAACGCATTAAAACATTCTATAATTAAAACAGTGTGGCATAGGCTGTGGGCAGTGGCTCACACCTGTAATCCTAGCACTCTGGGAGGTCCAGGCAGGAGGACTCCTTGAGCTCAGGAGTTGGAGACCAGCTGCAGCAAAAGCAAGACTACTGAAAATAGAAAAATTAACTGGGCCTGGTTGGGGGCTTCCTAGTCCCAACTACTTGGGAGGCTGAGGCATGAGGATCACTGGAGTTCAGGAGTCTAAGGTGCTTGTGAGCTAGGCTGATGCCATAGCACTCTAGCCTAGGCAACAGTGAGATTCTATTTCAACACCCCCAAACAAACAACACTTCACTTCCCCCCAAAAACCCAGTGTGGTATTAATACAACAATAGCAAACAGAGCAGAAGAGTAGAAAATCCAGAAATCTACCTAAGTGCATAAAATAAGTTATGCAATAAAAACTACAGAGGAGAAGCCTTTATAAATAATTGGTGTTTGAGAACTAGTTATGAAAATGAATTCATTCTTCACATGCTAGTGTAAGGTACAAGACAAATAAGGGAGAAAGGTAAATGGTAAAAAACTGAAAACACAAATAGTGGAAAATATTGGTAAAATTTTCTGCAAGCTGTGAGAATAAATCTGTGACTCAAACGAAGACATGCTAACAAAAGATTGATCTATTCTTATATAAAACCAGAATATTGTGCATGATAGGAATATTAGTGGATGAAGAGGGACGTCACTGTCAGCTAATATGCAGAGTCGGGTATAGGTCCACCAAACTTTATCAGAAGGCTGGGATCCTGGAGAACAGTGAGAGTAGCCTCTCCAAAACTGTTCTGCTCTTCCATTTCCAAAATTATAGTTTTATACATTTGAGTTCAAAGTGAAGACAGTGTTAACAATTAAACAAAAACTGGCAGAACCCATGACCCATAGATAATATTTCAATTCATAAGTTAATCTTCTAAATTAATATGTCTAGACTACTCAAGATAGGTGTCTTTTGGGTGGGAGTTAACTTTACAAAACAGTAAGAATGGGAGACAAGGGGTTAAGGTCAGGCAGGACCTAAACAGACCAGACTAGCTGTTTCATGTTTGCCCTAGACAGACAGACTTCATCTTATTTTCACTACATATGCTTTTAGGAAGCACTGTAAGTAAAAAGAAAAATGCTGAATGGGACATCTATTTACAACTTGCATAAAAGACAAAGGGAAGCATACATGTGTTTCTTCCAGAAAATAAGAAAATCTCAAAACATATGGTCCCATGGCACTAAAGAAAGGGGAGGCAATGTGAAGAGGCTTTCAATGACCTGAACTGAGACAATTTGAACTCAAAAATAAATATACATAGCAGTGTATAAGATCCCATTGAATACACAAAAAATAATATTAGGAAAAATATTATTTGTGTTTTCTTTGTTTCCTGGGGCCACATCATTATATGACAATTAATATAATAAAAAAAATCAAGCTTTTATTTTTCCTTTTCTCATAGGCTAGCTTTTAATGTAATGAAGACTCATTAGAAAATGCAATTTTTTTTTTTGGAGACAGTCTCACTATGTCATCCTTGGTAGAGTGCTGTGGTGTCACAGCTCACAGCAACCTCAAACTCTTGGGCTTAAGCAATTCTCTTGCCTCAGCCTTCTGAGTATCTGGGACTACAGGTGCCTGCCACAACACCCAGCTATTTTTTTTTTTTTTATTGTAGTTGTCACTGTTGCTTAGCAGGCTCTGGCCAGTTCCAACCCACTGCCTCCAGTGCATGTGGCTGACACCCTAACTGCTGAGCTATGGGCGCTGAGCCTCTTTCTTTTAGAAGTAAAAAATTAGTTATGAAGTTTGTAAAATACACAGTCATTATGGTAGATAGAATAATGGCTCCCCAAATACATACATTTCCTAACTGCTGGAACTTATGAATGTGTACCTTAAAGGGCAAAAAAAGACTTTGCAGATGTGATTATACTAAGGGACACAGTCCTGCTGACCCATTTTATTTATTTATTTAGGTATTAAAGTATAAGTTTATCTTTTAGAAGGAGGGAAGGAGAGAGCTGAAGAGAGTGAGGAAAGAAAGAAATGTGGCTTTCCAAAGCAAGCAAGCAAGCAAACTGTTGACCCATTTTATACTTCTGACTTCCTAAAGTGTAAGAGGGTAAACTTTTGTTTTAAGCCACTAAATCTGTGGTAATCAGCTACAGCAGCAATAAGAAACTAATAGTGATTATACAAAAATCAATCATCTTTTTAAGTGTATGTTGGCCACAAACAACTGAAAAATTAAAAATATTAAGAGAAAATGCAATTCTTAATAGGAGAATGAGTTCTACTACATGCAGAGAAGATAATAAAATTAGAAAACTCCTCTTTTGTAACCGTCAGTGAAATAAGTGAAATTAGGCAAATACTAATCAATAAATGCTTAACAATTATATGAAAGGAAAAGGCAGACATTTCCATGGGCCCATTGATCGTTCTTAATATAAATAAAAGTGGAAAAACCAGATGAGTGCATCCAAATTGTTATATCCAAAGCGAGCGGAAAAGTCGCTCCACATAAAAAGATGATTGATTTTTGTATAATCACTATTAGTTTCTTATTGCTGCTGTAGCTGATTACCACAGCACACAGTCCAAATTAAGCAAGGGTCCTTTATTGACCTGCCCGGCTAAAAGCGGGCTCACTCCTCAAAGTCTCTCGACCCCTACAAGCAGGGGTGGAAACCTTTTATAAGGGAAGGACTTTTGGTAGGGGAGGAGGAATCCTTAATGCAAGCTGAACTTGACAAGAGCCAACACCCAGTAAGTGTTGGTTCCTTACAAGGAGAAGCTGAGGTTTTGCAATTATTAGTGAACTCTTTCAGCTGAGCTTCTTGTCTTAAAGGGGGAGTATTGAAAGCCTTTAGCAAGATCGAGCTGGAGCATAACAAAATGTCCTATCTAACTGGGATGTGCAAACTACACAGTGACTTTGAAAGATTTAGCAACAAAAAACTTCGTTAATATATTGCTCTCATATTGTAATAATAATGTTGTGAATATATTGGATTACACAATTTATTACAATCAGTTTCACTTTCTTTTTCTTTTATGGTCTGCTAGAATATGTAACATGACACAGTGGCCATACTTTTATTTCTATCAACCATTGCTGATTGAGAGGATCGCCTCCCTTTTCAAAACTTGGGCTGATAACAGAAAATTTTATAATAATTTTTATGCTTTTTTCCAATTTTGAACGTGATGTATATTATTCATAAATGGCATAACCTTGTGGTAAATGCAAACGTCCTCCATGGAGCGCCCGGTGCCAGCGCAGAAAAAGAGCCGCAGGAGCAGCCTTGAATATGTAAGAATCACATCACCTGTCACTCAGGGCCCTAAGGGGACGATCTTGGCACCTTATCCAATCAGAAGCGCCTTCCTAAAACTGTCCAATCAGACCGCAGCAGGGCAGGAAAAGGGAGGTTCCAGAAGCCCTCTGGGCCTTTGTCTCCCGCGTCTCTTCCAATTGCTGAGCGGTAGCTGCTTTTCCTCTGAAGGCCCGGGGGTTCTGTGCAGCCGCCGTCGCCCTGTTTCTTGCAAGCGCTGAAAGATCTCAGGGAGAATGTCTGGACACCATGAAAGCCAGGAAATGGTGAGCGTCCTGAGTGTTCCAGAAGGGGCTTGGGCCTCCTCGTCAGCCTTGGAGTCTGAGGAAGCTCCTGGCAGGTGCAGCGCGGCGCTCAGACGCCTCAGGCCGCTGGACGGGCTGGGCCGGCACCCAGAGCTCCGGCTTCCTGTCCGGTTCCCGCTGGTGCCCTCGGCTCTGACTGGAGCCGTCTGTGGGCCGCTCTGCCCGCAGCGGCACGTCTCCTCCAAATTGCGCTGGGACCGGGCACTGCGTGGAGGGTCCTCAGGGAAGAGTCCTCGCTCCGCTCTAGTGCGAGGTTTCTGCGTGGGAGGAGCTGTGGTCCAAGGGGTCCCGGTCCCTCTTTTTTCCTGTTAAAAATTAAATTGAGGCACCTTTAAAATACGAGTTTATTAGAGCAAGCAGTGAATCGTTAATTAGGAAGTTACAGGCAGGGTTTGTGTTGGGGTTCACCGGAGGGGCTAGTGTAGGTGCGCAAGGATGCAATAATTGCTTGGTTCAGTTATGTAGTCCCTGTATCTGGATTATCCAGGTGGCTGTGTTCTGGTTCTGTAATCAGAAGTTAATTGCCAGTTTAATTGTTGGAAGAACCTAAATTTTCTTTCTCTGTAAGTAATTTACAAATAGAATACATTTGGGTGAGATTTTAGTATTCTTAGGTATGAAAGTAGGAGGCACTAGAGTCAGTTCAGTCTAACTGCCTTCTAAATAGTTATTGTAATACTCCAACAGACTCTGGATTTCTGCATTTTCCAAATGTATGGCAAGCAGATCTCAAATTCACCATACTGTTCCCCGGGCGAAACTCATGTAGGGCTTGCAGTAAAGTTCTGAATTTCTAGTTCCTTTCCCACATTCCCGAATACCAACTCCCCCTCACCAAGTCACAACATTATGAACTATTTGTCCTTTATTTTACTTTTCATAGAGACAGTGTTTTAACTTTTTATCATTTTTTTCACAGAGCAGTGGGCGGCTATTTTAAAAATTTTTATTTCCTATTTCTGAACATTTCACATTAGAGGATATTCATTTGACACTGCCCCGTAAAAATATCTTTTGCCTCTCCTCCTTCCTTTGACACACACTCGTTACCACAATGTCTTTGGGTTGAAGTTCTCCTTTGGAAACTTTAGAGGGTGATGTGTCCTCAGTCACCCTCCTGTTTTTCCGTTGTCCCAGAAAATTGTCTGGGAATGATCCAAGGAGCCCACAGCAGCCCTGCCTCTTAGAGTGTCTAGTGAACATCAGCTGTGGATAATCTCCCAGAAGACAGCATGAGGTGTGAGGGTGGAGCCTCTCAATGTAGCAGCTGGATGTCCTGGAACTGAGAGGAGTTTCCTGCTTATACATGTCATTGAAAAAGCTAACTCCTTGGGACATTAACATTTTCTTTCCCCAACCCCAGTTTTTTATTTCTTGGAGACACACTGGTGGTCAGCTAATTGGATGCTGGTAATGACAGGAAAAGACAGAAAAGATTCTCATTCTCTGGATTTTTTAAAAATTATTTCTCGAAACAAGGAAAACCCACACCAGCAAAGTGGTGTAAGAACCCTGGAAAGCAGTTTGCACTTCAGGCCTAGGTGGCGCAAGAGCAGTATTTCCTGAAAGGGTGGTCTTCTAGCACTTTAGTAAATCAGGATGAGGGGGAAGGATGTCACAACTGATAGGATATAGAATGGCCTAAGTTGGCATTTGAGTCAGACATGACTCTCTTCCTGTCAACATTGCCCCTCCCAAGGTTTGTCACCTTGAAAATATAACTTTGGTTTTTTATTAACTGTAAAAGGAATTTTAGCACTACAGCTTGAAAGATAAGAAAATACTTTAAAGAGTTATAAAAAAGAGAGATTTTAGAAAAAAAAGTCATAATTGCATTTATTAAAAATTCTCATTTACCTATATTCTTTGCCAGAGTGAATGTAGTTAAGTGTGTTAGGTCTTTTATATATTTGTAGTTGATTTTCATTAAAAAATTTTATTTATTATAATTTTCATTTTTTAACTCTTAAAATTATATTTGAAATTAACATGAAAGTACAAATTTTTAGGTTACATTGTTCTCACTTCCAAGGTAAAGTTCAAGTTGTAGAAGAACCCCTCTCATAGGGAGTGTGCTGAACACCCTCACAATGTGCATGTTAGGTGAGAGCCTGCCAAATGCCCCTTTTCTTCTCCCCCCTCCCTTTCTCCCCTCTCCCTCCTCACCCTGACCCTTTGCTAGACTATATTTGTGTTTTATCATTCATGTGAGTGTGTAATTATTTATACATTGTTTTCATACTAGTGTTGAGTACATTGGATACTTTTTTTTCCATTCTTGAGATACTTTACTAAGAAGACTGTGTTTCAACTCCATGCAGGTAAATATGAAAGATGGTAAGTCTCCATCTTTTTTGTGGCTGAATATTATTCCATAGTCTACATATACCACAGTTTGTTAATCCATTCATGGGTTGCTGGGCTTTTGGGTTGCCTCTATGGCTTGGCAACTATGAATTTAGCTGCAGTAAACATTCTGGTGCAGATATCTTTGTGGTAAAATGAGTTTTGTTCTTCTTGGTAGATAATCTAGTAATGGGATTACTGGATCAAATGGAAGGTCAACTTTTAGTTCTTTGCAGATTCTCTGTACTTCTTTCCATAAAGATTGTATTAGTTTGCAATACCACCAGCAGTATAGAAGTATTCCCTTCTCTTCACATCCATGCCAGCATCTACAGACTTTGGACTTTGTCATGTGGGTTAATCTTACTGAAGTTAGGTGATAAGGAGATAATTTCACTTAATTCCAGGGCTTAGCTTTGGGAATGTTACCCAGGGGGAAAAAAATAGGAAAAATTCTTGCTTTCATTCTGCAGAAAAGTGAATACATCTCCACAACAAAGTGTGATAGAAAAAAATGGTGAATGACAAAGATTCACCAAAACATCCATTCCTCTCTTTTTTGCAGGGCAGAGAATTTATGACAGTGGGTAACTCTGTTTTCTATCTTGGTATCTGGATGTTGGGATTTAAAATAAATACTATGAGGTGGGATTTGGCTGCCCCCAAAAGTGTTCACATCTGATTGTTTTCTAAATGATTTGTTATCATGGAAATGATAATTAAATGACCTGCTTATTTGAAAGGGGTAGATACTTTTGCTTTTCCTTTTGAGGTATGAGATTTAACTGCTTTACAGTTTCTATGGTGTGATAGATATATTGTGTTTTTTATCTATGATACATGGCTCTCAGTTTCTGTAAGCTTTCTTATTTCCTAAGTGACTGGAGGAATAAGAATATCTTTTGTTAAAATGTTTAGTCATATGTTCTCGTGTCTTTTAAAGGATATCTGGTTTGAACACTACTTAATTCAGGTACATGAGCCTTTCTGTTAATATTTTAAAGGGAGAAAGATGATGTTTTCCTAAGGACGTAGAACATAAGTTAAACATACTAACAGAAGTACCTTAAGGCAAGGGAAGATTTAAAGTTTCTACAAACTTTGTCAATTGATTTTATTACCCTATTTGTATATTCTACCGTTCTGGCAGACTGAGAGTGGCGTGAACAATGGAAATGCTGAAAAATTGGACATATGTTATAAATAGACTGAATTATTTGACCAGTGAAAGCAGTTTCTCAGTCTGTGATGCTCAGAAGGAAACTCCTTAACAGAAATAGGCCAAGACTTAAAAAGGTCATAGTTAAGACACATGAACAAAGAATTCATTATATTTATTATGTCCTGTTAATACTTGATGAAAATCTTAAGTGAAAAAGTCAAATTTTACCCTTGTTTTACTTTATTATTAACATTAAAGGTAATTTTAAAAGAATGTTACAAGCAAATTTATCCAGTCTCAGTTTTGACCACTGGAGGTAAGATTTTTATAAACCGTTTATAACCTCTTACAATTGTTCCATTCTTTTTTTCTAACTTTCTATACCTATTCCATTTATCCATTTGTTTCTCATTTTTGTTTTTTTCAATTCAACCTTTAAATAACTGTAAACTAGGCAAAATTATATTTTTTAACCAGAAATTATATCTTTGTATCTATTTTTATAAACATCACCAGAAACACATATTTTTCTTACATAAATGAGAAATTGCCAAGGTTTAAGTTTCTTTCCTTTTCCCTTCACTTCCCTTTTCCTTTCCTGACCAAGTCTCATTTTGTTGATAGTGCAATGGCATCAGAACTCATTGCAACTTCAACTCTTCACCTCAAGGGCTCTTCGTGCTTCAACCTCCCAAGTAGATGAACCTACAAATGTTTGCCATCATGCCTGGCTAATGTTTCTATTTTTGCAGAGATGAGATCTCATTCTGTTGCTCAGGCTGGTCTGGATCTTCTAGCCTCAAGTTACCCTCCAGCCACAGCCTCCCCAAATGTTGGGAGTACAGATGTGAGTCATAACACATTTTTTCTTTATATACTTTTTATGTAGAATTGTTTCTCTTTTCTCTAGTTTTAGTTACCATGTGTTAGAATTTTAAATTTTAATAACTATTTTTCTTTTCTTTGTTTTAATTTTTTGGTCTCTTTTTCTGATCTTTTCTATTTTATAGGAGAGGTATGCACTGAAACGTCCAGGCACTGGGCTGACCTGACTTTGAAGGGGAAAATATCTAGGATCTCTTCCCCTCTCCCCACCATCTCCTCACTGGGCTTTGAGAATCATTCAGCCCTATGTATCAGAGGACGGATTTGACCTCCATGGAATAGCTCCATAGAAAAAGAAGTCACAGGGTCTGGCGCAGTGGCTGTCACCTGTAATCCTAGCATTCTAGGAGGCCAAGGTGGGTGGATTGCTTGAGCTCAGGAGTTTAGAGACCAGCCTGAGCAAGAGTGAGACTGCCACTGCTCCTGTAGCCCCAGCTCTCAGGAGGGTGAGGCAAGAGGATCTGTGGAGCCCAAGAGTTCAGGGTTGCTGTGGGGTATGAAACCAACAGCACTCTTCCCAGGTAGATGGAGTGAGACTTGTCCCTGGTTATGTAGACTTCAATTAATTTTTTTTTTTTTAAATGAGACACCCCTGGGCTCACACACTGGGGATTTCACCCATCAGCTCTACGTAGCTATACAAGCAAGCAGTGCTTATTCTCAGAGCAAGTTTAAAAAAAAAAAATAGAACATAGATGAAAGAAAGATGGGAAAAGAAAGAAAGGAGGGAGGGAAGGAATAAAAGAAAAGAAGAGAGGATCAAAGAGAAATTTTAGTAACTTTAATTCATTATAAAAACCTAAGAAGAAGGAACATTTAACTGTTAATCACATACTAACAATTTATAAATATGCTTTTTGTAACTAACAATTTATAAATATGCTTTTTGTAATTTTTGGCTTCATATGCAATAATTTTTCAGTGTGAAACAGGACATATTTATTAACAGATCTAAATATTTTTTTCTGACATGAATAGCCAAAAGTATATATGCTTAAATTCATATTTAATAATATCTTAGCATTATATCTTATTTATAAATGACCTATATAGTCAATGAATTTTCATCATTTAACTGATGAATGATTTTCATCATTTAAATATTTTTCTCAAAATATTTGAGAAACCTTTATAAGTCAACTTTTTATTTTTGGAGACAGAGTCTCTCTTTTGTTGCCCTTGGTAGAGTGCTGTGCTGTCATTGCTCACAGCAACCTCAAATTCTTGGGCTCAAGCCATCCTCTTGCCTCAGCCTCCTGAGTAGCTGGGATTATAGGCGCCCACCACAATGCCTGGCTTTTTTTTTTTTTTTTTTTTTTTTTTTTAAAGAGATGAGGTCTCGCTCTGGCTTAGGCTGGTCTGGAACTTGTGAGCTCAGGCAATCCACTCACCTTGGCTTCCCAGAGTGCTAGGATTTACAGGCGCGACGCACTGCTCCCAGCCTTAAGTAAACATCTTATGAAATAATTACTGTTTTAAGTTCATTTATAAACTTTTATTTCATATATATTTTATTAACAATTTATAAAATCTCATGAGATGATAGATAAATCTAGCTATCATCTCGAAGTTGAACTTTCTATTAGCCTTTTTGTTTGTCTGTTTTTGGTTTTCTTTTGAGACAGAGCCTCAAGTTGTCACCCTAGGTAGAGTGCTGTGGCATCACAGCTCACAGCAACCTCCAACTTCTTGGCTTAAGCGATTCTCTTCTTCCCAAGCAGCTGGGAGTACAGGTGCCCACCACAATACCTGGCTATTTTTTGGTTGTAGTTGTCATTGTTGTTTGGTAGGCCCAAGCTGGATTCAAACCTCCACCTCTGGCATATGAGTGCTGCCTTAGCTGCTTGAGCCACAGGTGCTGAGCCTCTTTTTGCCATTGTTATATTCCTCTATGTCACATAAGTATCATAAAGGTAATAACCTTAAGGTTAAATATGTGAATATTTTGCTGATAAGTCAGAAGGCATAGGTTTTATTAAACTGATAATGTTAAACTTGTCATATTTCCCAAAATGTTTACTCATGTCATGTTAATTTGAGAAGTATTTGGGCTTATTTAATTTATAGCAGTAATTTACCTTTAAGTTTATTTGAAGCCATTCAGACAAGATACATGTATTTACATGTATAGATGTTTACTGTACATGTAGACACAATATATAGCGTATATGTGTATATGTGTATGCATCAAAAATCCACTGGAGCATACAGAAAAGAAGGTGGGGGAGTGAAGCAGATGTTTACATTCTTGTGAGACTTCTGCTGGTGCCCAGGAAATACACATTTTGGATGGGATAAGGTGAACGTTTGAAGAAAAAAAAGAGTAAAGCAAGAATCAACTATGTAAATATCCCTGGGTAGGTGGAAGAATGATTAATCTTTTGTCCTATACCTGGTAATATAAACTTGTAATCAACATTACTGTGGAACTAACTAGACTTTCTTTTTGGAGTAATCTTAGCCTGAAGATACAAAGTTACAACTTGTATGCCTTTGTTTATGGGATACTAGTAAAAAATTTACTTTTGAATAATTTGTGGTGGCAGTCTTTATAGATACCTGAGGGCTTTTACTTTCCCGTGGGAATGTGACTCATGCTTAATGTTAGTAATAGCTATGTATTTGGGAAGGGTTGTCATATGATTCAGCTTCCAGACTTCAGCTTTTCTTTCATGTAAGAAGTTGGGAATGGGTGGGTGGTCCTGGGATTTTTCTTTTCTTTACAGGAGGAATTTATATGTAGTATAATTATTTTTTACATAAGTTTTTGTCTGCAAAGTGGCTTATATATTAACCTACACTCATTGTTTAAATTAGGAATATCCTCAGAAGCTTTCAAAATAATATTTTATTGTATTAAAGTAAGACTACATTAACTAGTATCTTACTGGGCTTATTGTGGACTTAGTGTGCTCTTATCTAAAAGCTTCATGAGTATTCTGAAATAACTTCAATTGAACATGATACCATGAAATCATGCTTCTGGCTTACATTTTTCTGCAGTTAGTGGGAAAACATCACATGTGATTTTATGTTATTTAGAATAATAGGGAAAGTCCTTTTAAAAGTGTAAACCAGACTGTATATTTTCAAGAATTTCTCAGTAGAGCTTCTTGGAAAGGTCTTGTGAAAAATAAGTAAAATCAAATTTGAAAAAATTAGACCAGATATGCCTGCAGATTTGGGGCTCAAAAAGCCTATTATGTGAAAAGAATGATTCCCGTGTTTGTTTTTCTACAAGTAATAAAAGCTTTATTAGTAACAATGAGTTTTTTTATTCACACTTTTCACTTTGCAAAAGGGGCAAGCTTTTTGACAAGAGCCTACGTGCATGGGGTCAGGTTGTCTTAAAATTGATGAGGAACAGATACTGGAACAAGTGAATGAATGATAGTCTTGGCATCAGGAGGTCTACACAGAGCTCTTTAGTTTCCTTTCTTTTTTTAAGACAATGTCTCTTTTGCCCTGGATAGAGTACAGTGGTATCATCATAGTCCACTGCAGCCTCCAACTCCTGAGCTCAAGTGATCTTTCTGCCTCAGCCTCTGAGATATCTAGCTGGGATTTTGCTATTGCTCAGGCTGGTCTCAAACTGCTGAGCTCAAGTTGTAGTCCTGCCTCAGCCTCCCAGAGTGCTAGGATACAGGTGTGAGCTGTGCTGCTGTTGTTTTCAGAGTCTTTCAGAATCTCAATTCTTGTCTTGCAGAAATTTTGTCATGGTTTAGTAGTTAAAAGTTAACAGAGTTCTGGTCACCAAGCACTAAGAATCTAAAAGATGAAAGGGGAGGATTATAAAAACTATAGAGAGCACTGAGGTGCTTCAGAGCAGTCTGTACTGTCCATAGATCATCCATAGCTTGCCAAGAGGGCCAGGTGCCAGGTAGGTAGCCAGCTGCCCTGGTGTTTTACTGGTACCCACAACTACTCCATCTGTTTATTCCTCCAAACATCTATCTGGTATCTTCCATATGTGTGAGATGTTTATCTTTTAGATCATCTACTTTATGGGCTTTTTCAGTACTTTCTATATGTTGCAGCTAGCTTAAAAAGGGCATTTATTCTTGATGCAAATGAACATAGTTTCCTTTATTGTCAGGTAAATCCTAACCATAGCTTTTGTGTGTGTGTTTTTTCTTTTTTGCATATTCTTCTTAATCATCTGAATGATTTGAGGCAATCTCACTTTTTTTTTTGAAAAAATTAAACAACTTTACTAAGGTATAATTGAGATATATTTGATTTTTTTTTTTTTTTGTATTGGGTCATTTTAATGTGCATTTTGGATAGAAAATCTGTTCTTGGTTGGGTGCAGTGGCCCATGCCTGTAATCCCAACCACTCTGGGAGGCTGAAGTGGGTGGATTGCATCAACTTAGAAGTTCAAGACCAGCCTGAGCCAGACCCTGTCTGTACTAAAACAAACAAAAAAAAGAAAACAGAAAACTATAGTGGGCATGGTGAGGCACGCCTGTAGTACCAGCTACTCAGGAGGGTGAGTCAAGAGGATTGCTTGAGCCCAAGAGTTTAAGGTTGCTATGATCTGTGATGGTGCCATGGCACTCTACCCAGCATGACAGAGTGAGACTATATCTCAAAACAAAGCAAACAAAAACCCTAAATAAAACAAAACTAAAAAACCACTCTGTTCCTGAAGAAGAAAAAGAGAAAAAGACCAGTAAGTAATATCCTATCATTACTTCCCTTCCATTCCATTCACATGGTAACAGAAGTTTAGAGAAGTGATAAAATGTGGAGAGAAGAAAAAGTGCTTGGGAGCAACAAAGATAAACAACAAAGTCTACCTGCTAGGTAGATAATGTGAGGATAAGATAGGGAGCTCCAGCCTGAGCTGGAGCAAGACCCCATCTCTATGAAAAGTAGAAAAAAATTAGCTGAGTATTGTGGCGGGCTTCTGTAGTAACAGCTACTTGGGAGGCTGAGACAAGATGCTGCTGTGAGCTAGGCTGATGCCACCACACTCTACCCTGGGCAACAGAGTGAGACTGTCTCAGAAAAAAAAAAAAAGTGCTAAATAATGCTTCTCAAGCTATCTTCAGTGAAAAGATCACTACTTCTATAAAATACAATAAAATTTTCTTAGCCATGTTAAATCGCTACGGAGATACGAAACTCATTGCCACTTTCTATCCTTATCTCATAGCAAACCAGTAATGGTTTCCAGACTGGTGCAGGTCTGCAGACCACGCTTTGAGTAACACTGTTCAACCACTGACTCAATTTTTGTTTTGTCTTTACTTCAGGATTGACAGACTCCTAAGGTGTGACTGACACCAGTTTACTTAGCTTTAAGGATACAAAGCAAACACTGTAGAATGCAGGTCAATACAGTTATCTCATGAGGTCTTGCAACTTCTTAGGTACAGCTTCTAAGTGCTATGGTGGATACGGAGCATCTTCAGTGGCAAGAAAGAATTGAAGAAGATGCAGACTTTCAGTTTAGGAAGACCACCCCTTCCATACTTCTTTTTCTTTCCTAGGTTGTGCTTGGGCTTCAGATGTTCACATAACGGGGCAATAGGCTGGAAGGATGAAATGGCTGGGATAACTGTGTTCCCTCTCCATGTGCATGCTCATTCTCCAGCAGCCTAGCTTGGACTCTTAGTCTTTGAAGATTGGGTCTCTGTTTGGAGCATACCTTCAAGACTTAGCCAAACTGTTTCCCTCATTTTATATTTTCTGAACAGATGTACAGGTTTCTGGGCACAGTGTGAATCTAACTTTTATCATATATTTCAAATATATCTTTTGTTAGGCACCTTCATTTATTTAAGGGCATTATTTCTTGTACATCCTATGGATAAATACATAATAGCTAAACCGATCACGTATATCTGTATGTGTAGATTTGAGTAGATATTTGTCCAGACATGCTTTTTCACAATCACAATGATCACTTTTTTAATCTCTTTAACTCCATATAACAATGTATTTTACATCTTTAAGCATATATGCATTTTAATATATATACATATGCAATGTATTTTTTTAAATAAAATCTTGAGTTCAATTTAATCTTACTAAGCTTTAGAAAAAAACCTTTTAGTACCTATTTTGACACTTCAAGTTGTCTTATATTTTTATTTAGTGTTAATTTTTGTGTCAGATAATACTACGTCATAGAAACACATTGAAAGAGTTCTATATTTTTATATTTGCTTCAGTTTCTAAAACCTGGAAATTGTCCTTTTCAATGCTTGTTACAAGTAGAATGCACTCCACTAAGATATCTTTCCAGTGTATGAGTGTTCTGCACTTTGAAGTCACAACAACTAAACTTTTCTCTTTGTGGTCATGTTGATGTGATTATTTATTTTTTTGAGACAGAGCCTCACTATGTTGCTCTTGGTAGAGTGCTGTGGCATCACAGCCCACAGCAACCTCAAACTCTTGGGCTTAAGCAGTTCTCTTGCCTCACCCTCCTGAGTAGCTGGCACCTGCTATAATGACCAGCTACTTTTTTGTTGCACTTGTAATTGTTGTTTAGCAGGCTAGGGCCAGGTTTGAAACCGCAAACTTCAGTACATGTGGCTGGCGCCGTAACCACGGTGCTATGGGTGCCAATTGTGATGTGATTATTTTTATTCATTTTAGTTGGCTTTTACTTAGTGTTTGCCTTTAACTTTATTATTAAATTTAATTTGCTATGCATACTATTCACTTTAATCAAATATCCTATCTTACATATGCAGCATTCAATAAGCATTTTTCTTTTTTTAACTTCACAATATGCCTTCACTCATTTTTCCATACAGGCACACAGAGAACATTCTCTTTCATCTTTATGGCTGCCAGTTATTCTAAGGTGAGTTTTTTTTTTTCTGCTGCCCAACCAGCTTGCATTGTCCATTGCATAGATAAGAGCCCATACACTGAGGCAGTCAGGTTTTGCAATGGAGAAAGGGTTTAATTTCACAGAGTGCTAAGCAGGGAGATGGAAGGAATTTCTCAAACCTGCTTCCTTGAGAATTTGGGAGATGGAGTGTTTAAAGATAGTTTGTCAGGCAAATTAGGCAGTTGGGTTTGCTATTTGGTTAGGTTTGGGCCAAAATTATAGGGGTGTAGAAATCATCTTATGTATTGAATCAGTTTCTGGATTGGGATCACAATTGGGGTAGGTCCGACAATCCATAAACTGTGGTGACTGAAAGACATCTGAGAAACTACCTTTAGGTTTCACAAATGTGATGTTATCTATGGAGAAAGTTAACAATCTTATGACCACCAGCTATGTGACTCCAGAGTAGCAATTATAGAGAAGCAAATGGGGAGATAGTGGTTGATTATTATTATTTGTAACTAGGCTTGTTCCTTCAGAGTTTTAGGCCCTTACCACAATTCTTTCCTTGCTTCTCTTTATTGATTGTTAAAGTCTCAGTGTCTTAAGATAATTCAACTTGTGCCTTATTAATGGATACAACTGCTCTTCCCCTTATTTTGCTATGATATATAAAGCCACAGGGAATAACATTGAAAATGCTATTTTTCATGTTGGCAGAACTAATTGCACAGTACATTCCAAGAATCAGGTTTCCAGAATCCAAGGTTGATGTCATTGTGCATTCTTTTCTACTTTGTATAATTTTGGCTTCCTAGTAGAAATATACAAGAGTGCCCACTCATGAAATTTGAATTCAGACTTTGTTCCAAAGGAGAGTCACAGGACCTTCTGTTCTTGGGTTTGTTTTTTTTTTTTTTTTTGCCAGGGCTAGGTTTGAACCCACCACCTCTGGCATATGGGGCTGGCGCCTCCCCTGTGCTTGGGTTTTGTAGGACCAGGTCGGTGTGGTTTATATCCCAATTACTGTAGCAGAAATTGCTGTTACCATATGGCAAGGGAGAGCACCTGAGGGAAGGAAAGAAAAAGCACACACTTTGGTCTCTATGTATAAGTTTCTGACTCTTCTGTGATATGAATAGGGAAAGATGGACTTTTTAATGCAGTTCAAGGTTCTCCTTGTGGGTGTGGTGGTAGGAAGAGAAGGGGTTGTGTGGATGATTTTATTTTATTTTATTTTATTTTTAATTCAAGTGGATGATTTTAAAGGCATCAAGATGCAGGTCAGATTTGTTCAGGTCATGTTGTATTATCAAGATACAGGTCAGATTTGTTCAGGTCATGTTATATTATCAAGATGCAGGTGAGATTTATTCAGGTCATCTTATATTATCAAGATGCAGGTATTAGGCAGGTGAGGTGGCTAATGCCTCTAATCCTAGCACTCTGGGGCACTGAGGATGGTGGATTGCTTGAGTTCATGAGTTCAAGAGCAGCCTAAGCAAGAGTGAGACCCTGTCTCTAAAATATAGCTGGTCGTGGCGGGTGCCTGTAGTCCCAGCAACTTGGGAAGCTGAAGCAAGAGGATAGCTTGAGCCCAAGAGTTGGAGGTTGCTGTGAGCTATGAGGCCATGGCACTCTGCCCAGCATAAGAAAGTGAGGCTCTGTCTCTTAAAAAAAAAAAAAAAATGCAAGTGTGATTTGTTTGGGTCATCTCACCTAAGGAGAAATTTCAGAGATGAAATGGCTGTTTCTCAAGTAATTGTGTCCCAAGTCAGGGTCTGTGTTGACTTTTCCTATTGGAATGTCATGTGTTTAGGCTCTGCAAACTTCTCCTTTGATGCTCCTACCAAATGAATTTGTTTCAACTATTTTTCTCTTTCTTAATGATAGTTAAGAAGCTCTGAAAAAAATTTTTTTCTTATGTGTCAGCACCTTCTCTTCATCTGAGCTTCTTTATGCCAAGAACTATTCTCACCATAAATCTATGACCTGTAATATTAAAATGTATTTCCTTTGTGGGTTTTGAACATCTTAGAAGCAGATTCTGGGGTGCCCTAGATTCCTATTGGAGATTAGTTCAGTCCCTGGAATATCAGTGAAGAAGAGGAACGTGTACTATTTCTGGTCAGTCTGTGTGCTCTATAAGCTCCACACAGAATGGGACAAAGGAATTAGCTAGAATAACTTAGAAAGTTTGGAATAATTAGAAGACAGTTGCTCTGTAGGATCCTAAAGGAAGACTATTTAAATGCACTATTAGGGATTACAGAAAATGAGAGATATCTGTAGCTTGAACTTTGTATAAAAGTGGTTTTTTTTTTGTAATTAGATTCAGATTATAATTCTTTTCTTTGGACAATGATATCACAGCAGTGATGTTCTCTTTGTGCGTTGGGATCTGATGGTAATTTGCCCTATTAGAGTTGATGTTTATTTCCTTGGTTAAGGTTCTCTGTGACAAATTTTTTTTACTGTGGAGTTAATTATTTTTCTCTTTAGTAATAGGTATTTCATGAAGATTTGCCAACAGATATGCATAATCTATTACATTTAACCTGGAAGCTCCCTTTTTAGATCCCCTTTGCATATATCTTGCTTTGAAAAGTGAAGGCTCTTATTTTTGTTTCTTGGTCAGATGAACTGGGTCAAAGCTGGGCTCTACCACTTGCTGGATGTTTGAAAAATGTTCCCTTTGAGCCAGAAGCATTGACATTGATTGATGAGCTTGTTAGAAATTCAGGTTTCACCCTCCATCTCCTGAATCAAAATTTGCATTTTAACACCATCTCCAGTTTATGGTTGTACACATTAAAGTTTGAGAGATACTGTTTAACTCAGTTTGACTTTTCAATTTGAAGTATGTAAACAACTTATTTTGGATAACTTAAATATACACTCAAAAATGTAAATGCCTATGTTGGCAACCTGAATTTTATAGTGTATCATCAGAAAACTATGGTATCTATACCACTTTTATGGATCTTATTTTCTTTATTCAGAGAATATTTCCATGTTAAAAATTATCTTTTTAAGTAATTTCAGTCACATGAGTAGGAACTAGTATTCTTCCCTTTCTCATTTCACCCTGAGTCAAATTAAGAACTCTTCCTGTGGCGCCACTGTGTAAACATATGCCTTTCTTTCAGGAACTGTTGACGTTCAGAGATGTGACCATAGAATTTTCTCCAGAAGAGTGGGCATGCCTGGACCCTGCTTGGTGGAATTTGTATAGGGATGTGATGTTAGAGAACTACAGAAACCTGGCCTCCCTAGGTGAGGATAACTTCAATACACAATTTCTACTCTATAATGAGTATTTCATATTCTTCCTTTGTAGAATGTTTTTTAGGAGATTTCTGCTTTATATAAGTGAGTTTCAATTGTTCTTTTCTAAAAGAAACTGGGGGATTAGTTGGTATAGAAAAATATCTTCATGATATTTTATCATGACCTTAGTCTCACCCTTTTTTTGAGTTGATTTGTATCCTTCACTGTAGATTAGTGGTAATCCCAGAAATTTAGTAGCATAAAATATTGTCCACACTTTACAACCCAATTTCCACCATTAATTTTTGATTCACTAGTACTGCATAATAAATCTAAGGATTTTAAGTACTTCCTAAATAGTCTAAAGTTTATCAGGAAATGATACTTTGAGATTAATTTCCTAAAATATTGTATAATTTTTCTTCTCTACTGAGCACAGTACTAGGTTGGTAATGGCAGAATTCCAGCAAGGGTCATGCTACTTTTTTTAATAAAACAGGTCTTACAGCCTCTAAGCCAGACCTGATCACCTGTCTGGAACAAAGGAAAGAGCCCTGGAATGTGAAAAGACATGAGAAAGTTGCAGAACACTCAGGTAGGTGGGAGGCAGATGATGCAGGTGAGAGGTACAAAGGTCAAGGAGAAAACCTGACCTTAAAATGTGTTTTGGGAGACTCTGCTACAATGTTAATGGTTTCTAAGAAGCCTGGGTTTCTTTCTCTTAGTGTGGCACAGGGACATCTCTGTGATCCCATCATTTTTTCTTGAGTTATGTAAGGAGTTAACTTCCCCTACAGTGACTTTCCTTTGAGGTTACAGTGAAAACCAAAGTCCTCTTCATGGCTTAAAAGGGCCTGCAGGATCTGACTGCTCTCCCATTTCATGACATGGGAATATATGTGTATTTTTGAGGAATTCTATGTTAAACTATTTTAAATTTCTCTTTTTGCATCATATATGAAATGTGTGAGCATAGTGGTGATAATTGGTATTTGATTCAGAAGACTCAGTATCACCCCCAAGTAGATGTATGTTTTCTACTGTATTTTTTTTTTTTTTTAGTCTTATGGACCTACTTAATATGATTCTACAGAAATTCATACATAGTAATATTATCAAAACATAGAGTGTCTCCAAAAATATAATAAAATCTAATGTTATTTTACTTCAAAATTATTTTTAGTGTGAGCTCTGATTAATAATTTAAATTCAGGCTGAGCACAGTGGCTCATGCCTGTAATCCCAGCACTCTGGGAGGCTGAGGCAGATGGACTGAGTTCAGGAGTTTGAGACTAGCCTGACAAGAGCAAGATCTTGTCTCTAAGAAATAGCCAGGTGTTGTGCTGTTATAATCCCAGTTACTTGGGAGGCACAGGCAAGGGAATCACTTGAGCACAAGAGTTTGAGGTTGCTGTGAGCTATGACGCCACCACTCTACCAAGGGCAATAAAATGAGGCTCTGTCTCATAAAAAAGAAAATAACAATTTAAACTCTATATACCCAAATTCCTCAACTTTATATAGTTTAATGTATCTCTTCTCTACATTTCTTAAATATGTCATTGGGCAGTTTGGAACATTGCTAAGCATATATTAAACTCCCAGTTGTTACTTTATTTTTTAATAACTATTATTTTGTAATTTTCTCTTGTTTTATATGAAGCTTATGGGGACTGTATCATTCACCTATGCCTGTATACTACAGGTGTGCATATACTTACACCCGTATAGCCATTCATACATAGATGCGTGTATATGTATGTGTGTGGTGTGTGACATGGATTTTCTTCATGAATAAGTTGTATAAGCATATAATTTTTGTATGTAGTGTAATGACTTGGCATGTGTATACATTGTGAAATGATTAATACAATGAATTTAATGAATGTATCAACTCACAGTTACTTTTTTTTGGTAGTGAGAACACTGAAGATCTACTCTCAACAAATTTTAAGTCACAAAACAGTATTATTAACTATAGTCACAATGCTGTACATTAGGTCCACATAAATTATTCATTAACTAAAAGTTTGTATCCTTTGAATAACATTTTCCAATTTCTCCCACCTCAGGTCCTGGCAACCACCTTTGTACTTTCTACTTCAATAAATACAATCTTTTTATTCCCCTGTCACCCACCCCCTTGAGATCCTGCAGTATATATATATTTTTTTCTGTGCCTGCATAATGTCCCCCAGGGCCCTATTGAAATGATTGAATAATAATATTTTTTATAAATAATATTCTTTTGTGTATTTATATTCTTGCTTGCTTTCTTCTTTTTTTTTTTTTTTTTAAAGAGAGAGTTTCATTTTGTCACCCTTAGTAGAGTGCTGTAGCGTCATAGCTCACAGCAACCTCAAACTCCTAGGCTCAAGCGATTCTCTTCCCTCAGCCTCTTGAGTGAAAAAGCTGGAACTACAGGTGCCCACCATGAATACCTGGCTATTTTTAGAGACAGGAACCTCACTCTTGCTCAGCCTCACTCTTGCTCTCGAACTCCTGAGCTCAAACAATCTACCCACCTCGGCTTCTGAGAGTGCTAGGATTACAGGCATGGGCCACTGAGCCTGGCCCCCATTTTTTATTTCATTCAGCATTCACAAACATTTAGGTTGTTTTCATTTCTTGGCAATTGTGAATAATGCTGCAATGAACATGGAAGTACATATATTTATTTGAGATACTGATTTTATTTTCTTTGTTTATATACCCAGGAGTGGGATTGGTGAATTGTATGATAGTTTTATTTTTATTTTTTAAAGATTCTTCATTCTTGTTTTCACAATGAATCTACCAATTTACAACTCACCAGCAGTGTATAGGATTTCTTTTTCTTTACATCCTTGTCAGAACTAATTATCTCTTCTTTTTGATATTAGCCATCCTAATAGGTATGAATGAAGTGCTTTCTCATCATGTTTTGATTTGTAATTCCATAATAATTGGTGATGTTGATCACCTTTTATATACCTGTTGGCCACTTATATGTATGTGTTCATTGGGAAAATATCTGTTCAGTCTTATGTCCATTTTTCAGTTGGTTATTATATTTATTTTTGTCACTTATGTTTCTTATATAATTTGGATATTACCAGACATACACACCAGACAAGTATGGTTTGCAAATGTTTTCTCCTATCCTATAATTATTCTTATTCCATTTTTTTCTGTGCAGAAAATTATTAATTTGATGCAGTCCAACTTGTTTTTATTTGCTTTTGTTTTTATACTATTGGCGTTGTATTCAAAAACTGCATTACCAACATTAATATTGAAAAGGTTTTTCGTATGTTTTAAGATTTTTAACAATTGTATTTTAAACCAATTGTGTCTTTTTTAATTTTTATTTTTTTGAGACAGAATGTCACTATGTTGCCCTTGGTAGAGTACTGGGGCATCATAGCTCACAGCAACCTCAAACTCTTGGGCTTAAGTGATTCTCCTGCCTCAGCCTCCCAAGTAGCTGGGACTACAGGTGCCCACCCCAACGCCCGGCTACTTTTTGTTGCAGTTGTCATTGTTGTTTAGCTGGCCTGGGCCAAGTTCAAACCCACCAGCCTCAGTGCATGTGGCTAGCGCCATAAACACTGTGCTATGGGTGTCTAGCTTGTGTCTTTTTTTTTTTTTTTTTTTTTTTTTTTTGCGACAGAGTCTTGCTCTGGTGCCTAGGCTAGAGTACCTTGGCATCAGTCTAGCTTACAGAATCCTCAAACTCCTAGGTTTAAGCAACTTTCCTTCCTCAGCCTCCCAAGTAGCTGGGACTATAGGTGCCTGCCACAACAGCCACTTAATTTACAAGACTGAGACTCTTTCTCACTCTTGTTCAGGCTGGTCTCAAACTCCTGAGCTCAAGCAATCCTCCTGCATGAGCCTCCCAGCATGCTAGGATTACAGGGTGTGAGCCACTACACCCGGCCACAGTGTTTATTTTGAGTTAATTTTCGTAGGTGGTGTAAGAAAAATGGTTTAATATTGTTATTTTGCTTATAGATGTCCATTTTTCCTAATGCTAATTATTGAAGAGACTATATTTTCTGCATTGTGTATTCTTGTCTCTCTCAAAGACTAGTTGACCTTGTAAGTGTGGGTTGATTTCTGGGCTTTCTATTTTGTTTCATTGGTAGTTGTGTCATTTTTTATGAATGTGTCATTTTTGTTTTCTTTTCTTTTTTTTTTCTTTCTTTTTTTTTTTTTGTAGAGACAGAGTCTCACTTTATCATCCTTGGTAGAGTGCCGTGGCATCACACAGCTCACAGACAGCAACCTCCAACTCCTGGGCTTAGGTGATTCTCTTACCTCAGCCTCCTGAGTAGCTGGGACTACAGATGTCTACCACAACACCCGGCTATTTTTTTGTTGCAGTTTGGCTGGGGCTGGGTTTGAACCCACCACCCTTGGTGTATGGGGCTGGCACCCTACCCACTGAGCCACAGGTGCTGCCCTCATTTTGCTTTTATTACTACAGGTTTGAAAGATAGTTTGAAATGAGAAAGTATGATGCTTTCAGCTTTGTTTTTCCTCAACATTACTTTGGCTATTCAAAGTCCATTGTAGCTGTATACAAATTTTAGGATTTTTTTTTTTTTAATTTTTGTGAAAAATGCCATTGGAATTTTTATAGGGAGTTCACGAAATATGTAGATCAGTTTGGTTATATGGCACTTCAACAGTATCATTTTTGCTGATCTATAAACATGAGACATTTTATATTTCTGTCTTCAGTTTCATCAATGTTTTATATTTTTCAGTGTAAAGATTTTACACTTTGTGGGTTAAATTTATTGCTAACAATATTTTAATATATATGAGATTTTCATTAGCTTATTTAATGTATGGATTCACTGATATTTGTTACTTGAATAGTCTGCTCACTGCATATTTTTTAGTTTAGACAGATTTTTGGTGTAGTATTTATGATTTTCTATATATAAGATTATGTTAACTACAAACAGTGACAATTTTACTCATTTTCTATTTGGACAGCTTTTTTCCCCACATATAATAGTTCTTCCTGTGATTATCAATGCTATATTAAAATAGGAGTAATGAAAATGGGCATAATATAACGTATAGTTGTCTGTGTATTTAAAGGAGGAAACACTTCTTCTACTTTTCATAAGCCAATTTCAGCAGGTGAAATTCTTTTCTTTTTCTTTTTGAGATAGTCTCACTCTGTCACCCTGGGTAGAGTGCTGTGGTGTCATAGCTCACAGCAACCTCAAACTCTTGGGCTCAAGAGATCCTCTTGCCTCAGCCTACCAAGTAGCTGCGACTATGTGCACCTGCAACAAGGCCTAGGTAATTTTTCTTAATTGAGTAAAGATGGGGTCTTGCTGTTGCTTAGGCTGGTCTTGAACTCCTGAGCCCAATCAGTTCACCTGCCTCAGCCTCTCAGAGTGCTCGGACTACAGGCATGATACCACATCTGGCCAGCTTCCCTTTCTTTATTACTGAGGCTAATGGAAGCACTGGGTCACAAGACTGCTGCTGGGTATACAGTGAGGTCTGCCTTTAGTGTGGGCTTATTACTAGAGGCTTTGGATTGTTATGAATCCTATCTTACTCATCAATAGACTGCATTGCCTGGTGCCGTGGACATGTAGGGCAGGTACTTGCAGATAAGATTGCAACCCCTTGGGTGGCGCCTGTAGCTCAAAGAAGTAGGGTGCCGGTCTTCATATGCCAGAGGTGGTGGGTTCAAACCCAGCCCCATCTAAAAACTGCCAAAAAAAAAAATTGCAACCCCTCCTTTCTTCTGATTTCTATTTGCTTGAAATACTGTTTTCCATCCTTAACCCTGAGTCTTGATTTGTCCTTCAAGGCTAGATGTTCTTCTGGAGACAGCATATGGAAGGCTTGTGCTTTTTTTTTATCCAATCAGCCAGCCTGTGCCCTGTCAGTGGTCAGTTCAGTGCATTGACATTTATTGAGAGAATCGATAAGTGTAGTGGAGTTCTATCTTATTTTGTGAAAGTCCATTGTGTACTTTTATCCATTGGGCCATTGTGGAAGCTAAGTTTTGACCTTTAGCTTCTGGATGTTTACTTTGCTGGTGGTCCATTGTGATGATCAGTGTTGAGAATGGGTCTACGTATTTCTTGTAGAGCTAGTCTTGTGGTGAATTTCCTCAGGGTTTGTATATCTGCAAAAGATTTGATTTCTCCATCAATTTTGAATCAGGATACAGAATCCTGGTCTGAAAATTGTTTTGTTTGAGAGTGTTAAAAATGGATGACCATTCTCTTCTGGCTTGAAAAGGTTCAGTTGAAAAGTCTGCTGTCATCCTAATGGTTATGTCTCTGTAGGCCGGTTGGCACTTACTCCTGGCTATTAGCAGAATTTTTTTTTTTCCACTTGACTTTGGCCAAGTTAATTACAATGTGTCTTGGTGAAGCTCTGTTTGAGTTGAGATGACACAGGGTTTGATATGCATCTCAAAGGAGTGTGTTGGGATTTTTAGTAAAACTTGGAAAGTTTTCTTTCATTTGTGATGGTCCCCAGTAGGGCTTTCATTCCTTTAGGATAATCTTCCCCTTTAGGGATTCCTATTATTTTTATGCTTGAATTCTTCACGGAGTCTCATAGTTCTCTAAGTGACTTTTCTGCTCTAAGTGACTCTCTCCTTATCTGCCTCTTTAACTACCTGGGTTAACTCCAAAACTTTATCTTCTAGCTCTGTTCTTTCTTCTCCATGGTCTAATCTGTTTTTGATACTTTCTACTGCATCTTTACATTCCCTGATTATCTCCTTCATTTCCTTAAGCTCTGCCATATCCTTCCTATATTATACGTATCTTTTGTCTGACTTTCGGTTCTATCTTTCCATTTTCTTGTCCATTCCCTTTGTCTTCATCATCCATATTTTAAATTCTCTTTCTGTCAAATTAATTCTTTATAGATAGAGTCTTATGTGGTAGCTGCCTTGTGGTCCTTTTGGGGAATTGTTCTGTTTTGGTTTTTCATGTTGCCTGAATTTTTCTGTTTGTTCTTCCTCATGTGTTCTTTCTTCTTGTTCAACTCCTTGTCCTCTTTTATTCTTGCTGCCTCTTTTGTTTCAAATTAGCTTGTCTTAGAGCTTAGGTCTTGAAGTGGCCTCTTGGTATAAGGTCAAAAGGAAGAGAAGAGTAAGGTGCAAGCAGGGAGAACAAGAGAAAGAGAAAGAAGCAAAAAGAAGGAAAGAGCAAAAGAAAAGAGAAAAAAAGGGAAGGGAATGAAAGAAAAACATTTGAGGATGAGGACAGGAAGAGAGAATGAGAGTGATAGAAGAAATGGTATTGATCGGCACAGTGTTAAGGCCACGCCTGTAATTCAAGGATTCTGAGGATCTGGGCTCAGTTGGTTCCTCGAATTCAGGAGCTCCTTTCCAGCCTAAGCAAAGCCAAACTCTTCCTCTGCCATGACCAAAAATACAGGAGTGCTTGCTCTTGATGAAAGTAAAATTGAAAGTTAAGAATAAAACAAACCAAACAAATTAGCAAAAAGAAAACAAAAGAAAACAAAAAAGTTCAAATAGCCAAAACAGTAGCAACCTCAGCAACATAGAAGAGGAAAAGAATTTTTAAAAGTTTTAAAAAATTTTTTAAAATTATTTAAAACATTATGTATATATGTATGTATATGTGTGTGTATTATATATACAGTGGAAGGGACCAACTTTAATAGGAATATATATATTGCAATATATCACCAGGAGGTGGTGTGGTTTTTTTTTTTTTTTTTTTTTTAGGAGACGGAGAACACAGCCCGCAACGTCTATGGTCCTATTCCTAACTTGGTTGCTCTTGGTAATCACCTGATTGTTTCCTCAGCATTCAGACCCTGCCAGGTTGGAATCTTAAAGGTCTCCAGAATACTTCAGTGGCAGGTGTTACAGTGCCCCCTGACACCAGTTCCCATGGGTGTGGGAGTCCCTCAACCTGACCCAAGAGTGGAGTTCTGATCCTGGCAGGTGGGATTAAGACAGCCATGCTTTAGATCCCTGCTAAGACCTTCTCACGACCTTCCCACAGTGGCAGCCCCTTGGCTGCTGAGCTCTTCCCAGTATGACTGCCCTGCCAGCCACCAAATCCATTCCAATCTGGTTGCTGTACACTGTTCAAGTCTCCCACTCTTCCAAGCTTTCCACTCAACGTGCAGCTTCCCTGCAAAACTGAAAACTCCAGAAAGGCTTCCTCCTATCCCAGACCTCTGTGGCGGGTTGGCCAATTCCAGTGCTTGCAATCACTTGCTGTGAGTCAGATGGGAGTCATCACTTGCCTAATGAGTCAGATTTCCATCACTCTAGATCACATGCTGTATTCTGCTCACCACCATCTCACTCTGCTCCCTGAGCTGCAACTCTGTGTAAGATCTCTGCACCAGGTATGGCTGGTTTCTCTCTTTTTCCCCAGTTGTACTAGGAGAGCTCAGCTGAACAATCCTGGTCTGTTATCTTGCACCACCAATCAATTCATCTTAAATAACTTAAAAGTTGAATTAGAGTGGATTCAGTGTTATCCCTATAATGCTATCTCTACCTGCCTTGTGTTGTAACATGCTTTCGGGTGATCACCAATAGGTGGTGGTCCCCTCTGTCTATTTTGTTACTTTTAACTGGAGAGTTGTATACACATATACTGGGGCTAATTGGTGTATAATATTATTTAAGTTTTCTGTTTTCTTATTGATCTTCTATTTATTTTTGAAAGTGGGGTCTTAAAGTAAACAATGTTGCTGTGTATTTCTTGCTTCACCTCTGTCAGTAGTTGTCTCATAATTAGAATCCCTGATGTTATATATAAATGTAATGTGTATATTATACAGTATATTCAGAGGATGCCAACAAAAGTATACACATTTTAAGCAAGGAAAAAATTGTATTAAGATTGTAATAATGTATACCAATGGCATTCTTATTATCTTGTATGTTGTATCTCTTGTAATTTCAGAAGTCATATTTGATTTGAGTATTATAATTTTAAAACATATTTTTCTTTTTAAAATGTATATACATTTTTGTGTGTCCTCTGCATTATATAGCATATATAAACTATGTATGTATTTTACACATATAAATATACAGGTATTTTTAATATATTTTGCTATTATAGATTCCTGGTAAATGGACTCAATTTATCATTATGTAACATTGGTCTTTGTTTCTCATGACAGTATGGTAATTATTGAAAATCTGTGGTCATAATGGGTACCTAGTTATCTTTGAAAATTACCATTTTCTAGAATTCTTCAGTAACACTGTTATTTTTAGAATTCTTATAAAGTTTTTCAAAACTCTTTTTTGTAATTTTATAATTTTGCTTCATTTTTAAAAATAGGCCACTTCACATTGGTCAACTAAGTTTTTAGTTTTTACCTATGTGTTATAGCTTTATATGACAATATTTAACTATATAGTTTAAGACGTTGTCAGCCAAAAGTCATATACAAATCAGCTATGTTATCTATTGTCAGTATAATATTCTTTTTGTTTGATTGCCTCTATAAATATTATGCATAGTACATTTTTGTTAATGTGTACTACATTTTTTTCTTGGTTGGAGGTCAGTGGTTATTTTATCCTATCTAGGTAAACAGTCATGAAAATGATCTTAATGTATTTATTGGGGAATAGATACTATATTTGTGTGAAATATTTGTGTAATTTGAAGACAATTTTAGAAAAGCTTAACTCTATTTTTGGTATTTTTCATTGTAAAAACATGAACTTTACAATCCTAAATATTTTAATTACACAGTTTGGTCATGTTAAGTATATTGACATTGTTGTTTAATTTATATCTCTAGAACATTTTCACCTTGCAAAGCTAAAATCCAATATACATGAAACAAATACCTCTTTTTCCTCATTGTCTGGTCCTTTACAAACACTATTCTGTTTTTCTTTTGTTTTTAAAAATGGAGCTACTTTATTGTATTTTATTCAGGCATATTCATGAAGTATCTTGTTTTAGGGGGCAATTAACTTATTACAATGTCAAGATTTATCTTTTTTGTAGATGTTAAAAGATTTCCTGCTTTTTGAAAGCTCAGTAATACTCCATTATTTTTATATCACAAATTATATTTATCTATTTTGTGAAGCATGTTTGAGTTGTTTTCACCTATTGGCTTTTGTGAATAATGCTGCAATAAATGTGGATGTGGAAATAACTCTTCATTTGACCATATATGTGAGGGATTTATGTCCTATATTTTTTCTCATTGGTCTAGTTGTCTTTCTTTATGCTGGTAGCAAACTACCTTGATTACTGTACCTTTGTAGCCTGTCTTGATAGTAGAAAGTGTTGGGCTCTTCATGTTAGTTTCGCATTCCATATGATTTCAGAATTGCTTTTTGTTAATTGTTTGCTTATGACATTGACTATTTTATTTTATCTTTTGGACACAGAGTCTCTCTCTGTTGCTCAGGCTAGAGTACCATGGCATTAGCCTAACTCATGGTAATGTCAATTCCTGTGTTTTAAGTGATCCTTCTGCACCAGCCTCCTGAGTAGCTGGGACTGTAGGCACCCACCATGATGCACAGCTTATTTTTCAGTTTTTGGTAGAGACCGGTTCTCCCTCTTGCTCAGGCTGGTTTAGAGCTCCTTAGTTCAAGCACTCCTCCCACATCAGCCTCCCAGAGTGCTAGGGTTACAGGTGTGAGCCACTGCCCTGGGCTGACATTGATAATTTTAAAGAGATTGCTTTAAATTTGTAGATCATTTCGGGCAGTGTAGACATCTTCACAATACTAAGTTTTCAAATCCTTGAAGAAGAGCATGCTTAAGATTTTATCATTTAATATTTATTTATTTGTGGATTTTCTGGTTTTCCTTCTGCTACTGATTTCTAGTTCCATTCCATTTCTGTTATAAACAACAGTTTGTTAAGATTTTAACTTTTAAAAATTTATAGGTTCTTTTTTCCTCCTTATTTATTTTGAGACAGAGTTTCACTGTGTGGCCCTGGGTAGTGTGCTGTGGCGTCACAGCTCACAGCAACCTCAAACCCTTGAGCTTAAGTGATTCTCTTGCCTCAGCCTCCCAAGTAGCTGGGACTACAGGTACCAGCCACAACGCCCAGCCTTTTTTTGGTTGCATTTGTTGTTTAGCAGGCCCAGGCTGGGTTTGAACCCACCAGTTCCAGTGTATGTGGCTGGTGCCCTAGCTGCTGAACTACAAGCCCTGAGCTGTTTTTTTTTTTCTTTTTAGCTTAAAATGTGTTCTATCTGGGAGAATGTTTTATGAGCTGTTGAGAATGCTATATGAGCTACTCTTGTATGGGGTGTACTCTATATGTCTATAAGGTATGATTGTTTTATAGTGCTTTCAAAGTATCTGGTCCTTTATTAATATTATATCTTGAGTTATTCATTATCAAAAGTGGGGTATTGAGGTATCCTGCCATTATTATATTGCTGTATGTTTCCTTAGTTCTGTCAATGTTTGCTTTATGTATTTGGCAACCCCAATTTTACACATATCATGTACCCCTCACATACACATGCCTATGTATAATATTTTATATGTGTTACATATATGGAAAACATAAATATAGTTTGCAAGTGAGCAAATTGTTTTGTTAATCTTTCTGTATCTTTTATGACAGTTTTGACTTAAAATATTTTGTATAAAATAGAGCAAGTTTGCCCCAAAATATAGTGCTCCTGATTGTGACTTCAATATATGCATGCAGTAGTATCTTTTTTGTTGTTGTTCTTGCCACTTTCATCCATTTTTGTTCTTTGATCTAAGCAAGTGTCTTGTAGACAGTATATAATTGGATCTTGTTTGTTATTTCTTTAAATCTCTATCTTTTTAAATACTCAGTTGTGAAGTTTAGTCCATGAATGTTTATATAACATTCTGAAAGGAAGCACTCACTATGGCCATTTTATTGTGTATTTTTTTATTTTTGTAGCAGTTTTGCCCCTCTTTTCCTCTTCTCTTTTGTGTCTCGTTGATTTTCATAGTTATATGTTTTGGCTCTTGTATTATTTTAGTATATTGCTATATATGTATTTTTATTGTCTTTACCATGGCAATTACACAAAACTTATAATTACAATAGATTATAAACTGGTAAATCTCAACTTAACTTTAGTTACTTATAAAAATTATTCCTCATTTCATCTGCTATCTGCTTTGCTATTTATATCATCAGTTATATCTTTTATTGTATACCCATTAACACACACTTAGTATCATTTTTCTCTTTTTGTCTACAAATTTAAGAGCTTGGTTAAAAGTATTTTCTGTACCATCATTTTAGGACTACAGAATTTTACTTATACATGTTTCCCAGGGATTTAATTATTATTATTTTTTTGTTCCTCATATCTACTTATTTTCAATGAAAGGAGCTCCCTTTGTCTTGTGGAACGGGGCTAGTAGTGGTAAACTTTTTAGCATCTAGTTATTTTGATGTCTTTTTTTTTTTTTTCATTTAGAAGGGTAGTTTTGCTGGATATCGTATATCTGCTTTGAAGTTTTTATTCTTTTACCACTATGACACTGAACTCTTTTCTGGCATGGTAGTAATCTGTTGTTTAATCCACTAGTAAATCATAGGAGCATGCTCATAGATGACACATCATTTTTCTACTGCTGCTTTCAATATTCCCTTCCTGTGTGTGACTTTCACAACTATGCTTATAATCTGTCTTGTTGCAGGTCTTTTTGTGTTTATCCTCGCTGTATTATGTCATGCTTCTTAACTTTTTATATCCTTTTTCTTATATTTGAGAATAACTCAGTCACTTCTGATTATATTCTTTAGCTTCACAATTTCTTTTTATGATTTTATTTTTTGATGATGATCTCATTTTCCTGACTTTATTTAGTTAACTATATTTGCATTTTATTTGTTCAGCATCATTAAGATGAATATTTTTAATATTTCTGATAATTTATACCTCTCCATTCCTTTATGGCTGAGTTCTGTTTATTTATTTTGTTTGATTGATTGAACAATGTTACCCTGATATTCTGTCTGTGTTTTAATGTTTGTTTTTGATTTGAGGGCTAATAAAAATCTATCTTTCACCAAATTTGTAAAGTTGCTTTGTCCTGGGGTACTCTGACACCAACTAACTTTACTAGAGAGTCAATGAGCCTCGAATGTGTTCTGAGGATGTTTCTTATGTGAAATTGTGTGTTTATTGTAGTTCAAACAATAGTCCCACATTTCTTCTTTACAGCCTGTCATCATCTGTTACACCTGTTCTCTGTTGCTGGTATTGGAGTCTCTCTGCTGCTGTAACAATCTTTTTACCTTTTGTTTCAGTTCACCTAGTCTGTGTTTCAAACTATAGCACCGTTCTTTTCAGCTCTGCATTCTAGAGGACAGATACCAGCCTTTTTAAAGTCTCCCAAAAGCGAGAAAGGGGGGATATAGGTGTCACTATTTTCTTTTCTTTCTTTCTTTTTTTTTTTTTTTAGAGACAGAGTCTCATTTTATCGCCTTCATAGAGTGCTGTGATGTCACAGCTCACAGCAACCTCCAACTCCTGGGCTTAGGTGATTCTCTTGCCTTAGCCTCCCAAATAGCTGGGACTACAGGTGCCTACCAGAAAGCCTGGCTATTTGTTGTTGTTGTTGTTGCAGTTTGGCCGGGTCCAAGTTTGTACATGCCACCTTCAGTCGGTGGGGCTGGCATCCTAACCACTGAGCCACAGGTGCCGCCCAGGTGTCACTATTTTCTTTCTTATTTGAGACAGAAGCTGAAAGTTGGAAGTTTACTTCTATATACCCCAGGCTGTGTTAAAAAGAAAAGGCCATGGAGGGTAAACATAACAAACTTTTCTTTCCTTTCTAGGTCACTTTTGGCATTGTGCTTACCTGGTGTGCTGCAAACTCTTTTATTTGATTCTTAGAGTTCTAACAAATCAATTCAGTCAATATAGTTTTGTTTTATTTATTTAGAGTCTGTATATTGTATTATGCCATTTTGCTAATGTGCCTGGTATAATTTCACATATTAAATTTATAAAGTGTATTCATCTGATTTTTTTCTTCTCTGCTTTTATTTAACTCAAAATAGCTAATAACATGAATTTAAAAAATCTCCAATATATCAGGTTCTTAAAAAAGGAAATAAGTAGGATAATTTGTTATTTTTTTTTCTTTCTTTCAGCTGTGTCTTCTCATTCCGCCCAAGACCATGTGCCAGAGCAGGGAATAAATGTTTCATTCCAAAAAGTGTTACTACGAAGCTATAGAAGCTGTGGTCTTGAGGATTTAAACTTAAGGAACGACTGGGAAAAGGTGGATGAGCATAAGAAGCAGAGCAGTTATTATAATAAATCTAACCAGTGTTCAGCAACTGGCCATAGCAAAATCTTCCAATGTAGTACATGTTTGAAAGTTTTCAAAAACTTGTTGAATCTAAAGAGACATAAGATGAGACATACTGTAGAGAAATCTCATAAAGAATGTGGAGAAGCTTTTAGCCAGTGCTCACACATTACTAAACACACAAGAATTCATAATGGAGAGAAAGCTTACAAATGTGAAGAATGTGGCCACGTCTTAAAATCCTGCTCAAGCCTTTCTAATCATAAGATAACTTACACTGGTGAGAAATTGTATAAATGTAAAAATTCTGGCAAAGCTTTCAACCACAGCTCAAATCTTAGTATACGTAAAAGAATTGATACCAGAGAAAAATCTTATGAATGTGGGAATACCTTTAAGCACTACTCATACCTTTCTGAACATCAAAGAATCAATCCCGGAGATAAACTCTACAAATGTGAGGAATGTAGAAAAGCCTTTAACCATTGCTCAGAGCTTAAAAATCATAAGAGAGTTCATACTGGAGAGAAACCATACAAATGTGAAGAATGTGGCAAAGCCTTTAACCGTTGCTCAGACCTTACTATTCATAAGAGAATTCATACTGGAGAGAGACCTTACAAATATGAAGAATGTGGTAAAGCTTTTAATCACATCTCAAACCTTAATCTACATAAGAGAGTTATTCATACCAAAGACAAACCCTACAAATGTGAAGAATGTGGTAAAGCCTTTATTTATTGCTCAGTCCTTACTAAACATCATAGAATTCATACTGGAGAGAAACCATACAAATGTGGAGAATGTGGCAAAGCTTTTAACTGCAGCTCAAGCCTCAGTATACATAACAGAATTCATACTGGAGAAAAACCTTACAGATGTGAAGAATGTGGTAAAGCTTTTAACCGCAGCTCAAGCCTAAGTATACATAACAGAATCCATACTGGAGAAAAACCTTATAAATGTGAAGAATGTGGCAAAGCTTTTAACCATAGCTCAAACCTTAATCTACATAAAAGAATTGTTCATACCAGAGAAAAACCCTACAAATGTGAAGAATGTGGCAAAGCCTTTATTCATTGCTCAGTCCTTACTAAACATAAGAGAATACACACTGGAGAGAAACCCTACAAATGTGAAGAATGTGGCAAAGTCTTTAATCAATGCTCAGACCTCACTAAACATCATAGAATTCATACTGGAGAGAAACCGTACAAATGTGAAGAGTGTGGCAAAGCCTTTAACCATGGCTCAAGCCTTAGTATACATAAAAGAATTAATCATACTGGAGAAAGGCCCTACAAATGTGAGGAATGTGGAAAAGCCTTTAACCGTTCCTCAGACCTTACAAATCATAAGAGAGTTCATACTGGAGAGAAACCATATAAATGTGAAGAATGTGACAAAACCTTTAACCGTTGCTCAGACCTTACTATTCATAAGAGAATTCATACTGGAGAGAGACCTTATAAATGTGGAGAATGTTACAAAGCTTTTAACTGCAACTCAAGCCTTAGTATACATAAGAGACTTATACATACTGGAGAAAAATCACACAAATGTGAAGAATGTGACAAAGCTTTTTACCATAGTTCAAACCTTACTAATCATAAGATAATTCATTCTGGAGAAAAACCTTACAAATGTGAAGAATGCGGCAAAACCTTTAATTGTTGTTCATACCTTACTATTCATGAGAGAATTCATACTGGAGAAAAACCCTACAGATGTGAAGAATGTGACAAGGCTTTTAACCGCAGCTCAAGCCTTAGGGTACATAAGAGAATTCATACCAGAAAAAAAATCCCTACAGGTGTAAAGAATGTGGCAAAGTCTTTAACCAATACTCCTTTCTGTATATAACACAATTCATAGAAGAGAAACCTTACAAATGTGAAGAGTGTGGTAAAGCCTTTAAGTGATGCTTATACTCTACTAAATATAATACATTCTGAAGAGAAACATTACTAAAGTGAAGAATGTAGGAAAGCCTTTAACCAATGCTTGTGCAAAATTTACACCTGAGATAAACTGCAAATGTGAAGAATATGGGAAAGCCTTTACTTGGTGCTCTTACCTTACTGTACACGAGAGAATTCATACTTGAGAAAAATCCTATAGATGTGAAGAAAGTAGGAAAACCTTTAATAAATGCTTTAATAAGTCATGATTACTTAACAGAGAGTCATACTGGGTAGTAGAGATAAAAATGTACGAACTGTCAAAATACTATTGAGAAAGTAAAAGTCTTAGAGTGCACCAAAGTGTTCATACTGAGAAAACTATTATGACTATGAAGAGTATAACAATACCTTTATTTCTATTACAGATCTTTTTTGCATAGGAGAATTGGTACTACCGTGTTCCCCCAAAATAAGCCCTAGCAGGATTTCTATGCATTTGTTAAATAAGCCTACCCCCATAATAAGACCTATGCAGATATGCTGCATAGCCATGCCATGCATTTCAGCATGGA